>BSBK01002781.1:482500-703250 GCA_027943335.1 Chamaecyparis obtusa | reverse complement strand
AGAGAAGGGGATTTTACACAACCATTTAATCCCACAAACCCTTAGTAATACTAACTTGAAAACTTTTTAATCAAGTAGGGTAGCTCTCAAACATTTCAATCACTAATCCTTTCAACTTCAAACCATTTCATGTCATTGTGGAGAAATATGAATAATGTTTGGATATATAGGAGAGTCTTATAGTGGAGCATGGTCCACTAGTGGCCATGGTCATTGGACACAATGGGTCCTTTTGTGGAGCATTAAAAGTGTTATAACACTTATTCTCAAAATGATTTCAATGAATCTTTTAAAAAAATCAATTATGTGATGTCACATATATATCTTAAATATAATCTATATAGAGTATGCAAAGAGATATCTTAAATATTATTTCACCTAATTTATTAAGATAAATAAGTTAATGGCCACCTGCCATTTATTCAATTTTTTTGCTAGATTGTAGCAAGATTTAAAAATAAAAATATATATAAAAGAAGTTGCTAGATTTAAGGATTTAGTTTTGTTATACATTGATGGCTAAGGTGCATAGGGGTGGTTATGACTGTAGTTTACATCTCTTCGTGTGAAAATAAATGATTGTGATATTAAACAAGGCTTCCTGCCAAAATATTAGAAGGGTTGTTTGAACTTTGCAAATAAATTTGAAAGTTTAAATGACTATTGTCAAAGTCATTTGTTAGTGCAGATTGAAGTATAGAAATTGTACTATTTTTGCACTTCAAACTTTCAATTCTTAAATAGTTTTACCTAAATCTTTCCAAAATATAGAAATTATGTCCCTTAGAATGTTTTATTATGTTGGCAAAATTGATTTTCTCTTTCTCAAGTAGAAAATACAAGACTAGCATTTCTTGTAATTTGACATTGTATTATTTCGCAGTGAATTTGATAAATATAAAGATTTTGTAGTGGGTTAGCGGCTTGATAATTTTGATGATGAAAATACATATGTACTTTACTTCAAGATTAAAAAAAAAAATCACTTTCCCTTTGATATTCACCTCCAAAATTTCCACAGATCCAAAACCCATCGTTAGATTACGATAGAAACAAAAAGAGGTACAATGCAAACATAAAGAAATACTGCAATTTGATTATAATAGAAAGGTATAGGAGGAAAAAGAGATAACAAAGTTCCAAAATAAATAGAATGGGGATCAAAGAAAACCCAGAGTAGAAAATGATAGGATAATGGCTAGTTGGGAGAGGCATTAGCTTTGTCTTTGTATGATAAAATAGTAGTAAATTAAATTTTGGAATGCATACGTGTTCTCTTTAGAGCACAAAAATTTCCCAATTCTATCTTGCCTACTCACCTTTGCTCCATCTTCTTACCATTTCTAAAAGACTTATGTACCAACCCCTTCAAAAATAAAAACAGGGCACTTGTAGACAAAGTTAATCATTCAACTCTTTCCAATTTGTTTCCTCAAAAAGTTTGTTAAGAGATTCATGTAGATGCTGAAAACTATAGAAGGTCCACTTGTTTGTAGGGCCAATAATACAATACAATATTAAATGTAATACCAAATATTATATCAAATGTAATACCAAATATTACAATACAATATTTTAATTATAATAATAATAATTTTTTTATATAATAATAATATAAAAATTTAATAATACTTAAATATAATATATAATTATTATGTGTTTATTATAATAAAGACAATATAAAATAAATATAATACTATTATAATGATAATATAATAATAATTTTAAAATATAGAAGTACTTATAAATTTAATAATACTTTTATATAATATATATTTATTATAATAAAGACAATATAAGATAAATATAATACTAACATAGTTAAAAAACTAATATAAGATGATATAAAAATAAAAATAATTAAAATATAATACTATCATAATGTTAATATAATAATAATTTCAAATATGTGTTTGAAATAAAAGAATGTTTCCAATAGCTACCAAATAATAATAATATTCTATGGCATTGGAAAATGCTTCATTGAAACTAATAATTGTATTATTGTAATCTAAAGATATGAACAAAACTTTGTAATGGACAAACAATATTTCCAAAAAATTCACACTAAAATTTATTTAAATAACTTTAAAAACAATTAATAATCACTAATTAAATTTAGTTCGTTGCCTATAGTTATGACAGTAACTAAAAAAAGAATACACAACCAAATACTTATGTACCTCAACCATCTTTTTTTAATTACTGTCATAACTATAAGCAACGAACTAAACTTAATTAGTGATTATTAATTGTAGAATTTATTTTTTAATTTTACATTTTATATATTATATGTATTATGTTTAATATATGCATTATAATTATATTGATAAATATTTAAATTTAAAATAATTTATAAAATAATTTGCATATTAAAATATTTTTATAAAATAAAAGACAATAAAATGATCAAACCATCATTAAAAAACATTTGACAGATAGGGTGACCGTCAAATTCCAAGCCTGCTTCGGACTCTTAACGCTTGGGTACCAGTACCACTCTGCGATCTTGTGTGCCCAAGCTTTTGGGGCTAGGAAATATCTGTTGTCGGGATTATATATGCAACGGTCATGAATTGTCAGATGGCATTGCTGAACTAACCTGAAAGAGTTATCTCCTTCATTTCCCAACACTTTGCATTTATACTCCTCTTTCCTCTTCAGAGCTTTGGATCCCTCCGGCCGCTTTGGTGGTTGTTCCACATTTTCCTAAGCATTGGATATGGGGTTAATTATTTCTGTAATAGTAAATCTTTATTAGATAAGATTGTTTTTAGATTCAACTGTGTTTGTTCCTGTTTGTCCTGAGACTCATTCACAGACTTGTAACCTTTCTGTATACCTCTCTGCGGCATCCTACATCCAGTGCCATGTTATGTTCAGAGAATTGGTAATACATAATAATGGTCCTGTTGACAGAAAAAATCAGTTTCATAAGGGACAGTTTGTTTCTGTATAGCTCTCTGCTGCATCCTTCATCCAGTGCCATGTTAGGTTCAGAGAATTGGTATTACAGAATAGTGGTCCTATTGACAGAAACATTCAGTTTCATAAGCGACAGTTTGTGATCAGTTTACTATATTAACTGTTATTAAAATTATGATAACTAATGAGCTGCTTGGTCAGGTATTTGTAATTATCAAATGTGGAAAAATACAGGTGGGTTGCTCATACAATTGACAGGGCAGCATTCCTAACATTTCTATTTTCTAAAGAATTGGGAACATAAGTGATTGTTAATGAAAATTTGAGGGAAATATTGATGGTAGTCACAAGTCCCACCATGGGTTGTGGAGGAACTTGGAAGTTTATGTTACAAGGCAGCCAACAGACAATTCGCTGTAAAATTGACGAAGCAGGTCAAAATGTAATGTATACCGGCAGGTGTAGGAATTCCAGGCATCGGATGAATTAAATGTTCCCAGCTTCGACGTAAGACCAGAGTCTTCTTACTCAATTGGAGAATATGATACTCAAGGAAAAGCAAAAGTTGGAGAGGAATCCAGGGTAAAATAGAGAATATTGTGCTACCAGATTTGAAGCGAAAATGCTGGAAGGGATTTCTTTTTCCGAAAGCAATTACAAAAGCGAATTATTGAGCGTTGGCATGAAGAATCTCTGTAATATGAAACTAGAAGGCTTACTTTCCTCTGTAACCTGCCTTCGTCTTCTTTCCTTGTAATATACTCTTCTGGAATTGCAAGGCAAGAATAAACATTAACCCACTATATCTGCTCTGAAAGCATTTTATCCCCTTATATTACAACTCTGGCTAGAAATTCATGTGGGTTTCCATTACATTTCATTTGCTTCAGTCTGAGGGACGCCATGAGAAATACTCTCTGTTACTTGCTCTGTTTTTCATGGTTACTGAGCTTCTCGAAAGCTGTTCTGTACAAGGAAGATGAGGGGTGGAGCAAAGCAAATGCCCACATTCTACGCTGGATTCGATGCCTCTATCACCATGGGTACTTATATTCTAAAATTCTTTTAAGAAAATCTTTCTTGAAACATCGCCTGTTTTTTATAACATCCCCTGCCATTAATTGTTCAGTTTTCCCCAAATTGATTGTGTCTGGACTGTGGTATGCAGCGGGGTGCGTGTGGTTACGGGAATCTGTACAAACAAGGGTATGGAACGAACACAGCAGCTCTGAGCACAGCCCTGTTCAACAGCGGACTCGCCTGCGGAGCCTGCTTTCAGATCCGCTGCGTCGACAACCCACAATGGTGTCTACCCGGCAATCCCTCGGTGGTGATCACGGCCACCAATTTCTGCCCACCGAACTATGCTCTCACAGCCAACGAGGGCGGATGGTGTAACCCTCCTCTTCCCCACTTTGACATGGGCTTCTCTGCCTTCCTACAGATTGCCCACTGGAATGCGGGTATCATACCCGTCCATTACAGAAGGTAACCCATCTGCCTCCCAAGCCCTCTACCAGGGTAAAAGTTTAAACACCCATATGTGACTGGTATTTAATAAATCTGTGTTGGTAGTTTGTTTTTAAAACTGCAGTCATCTCTTAGTCTACAGTAGAGTTTTTCTCTTGTTTAGGTGCTTCCATCTTAAATCACACTCGCATCTTTTCACCTTAGCCTACAGTGCACTTTTTTTCCTTGTTTAGGTGCTTCCATCTGAAATTACACACCTCTTTTTCACCATCAAATTTAAACAGGTGTTCTAAGTTTTAATTTATTTAAATAATTTTTCTAAACATATCTTTTCACCTTCTTTTCCACTTTGACATAGTTGTTTTGTTTGTCTTTCTACAAATTGTCTACTGGTATGTGCACATCATTATCTTTCTATTATAGAAGGTAACCCATCTGTCTGTCGGCCCTCTGTCAGATCAAAAGTTTAACCAGCAATATCTTACTTGTTATTCTACAAATCTGTTACTTGTTATTCTACAAATCTGTGTTGTGTTGGTTGTTTAGTTTTAAAACTGCAGCCATCTCTTAGTCTGTTAGACTTAAACATCACATTCTAAGTTTTGACTTGTTAAATAGTTCATTTGAAATCACACATTTTTAAACTTGCTCCTTTTCTACTTTGACATGACCTTCTCCACCTTCCTACATATTGCTTACTGAATGTAAGTATCATACTCGTCCTATACAAAAGGTAACCCATCTGTCTGCCAGGCCCTTTGCCAAGGTAAACCTTAAACACTCATATGTTAATTGTTATTTTTTAAGTCTGTGTTGGTTGTTTAGTTTTAAAAGTGGAGTCAGCTCTTCATCTATCAGGCTTAAATATCACAACCTAAGTTTTGTCTTGTTTAGATAGGTCATCTGAAATCACATCCACATCTTTTTGTTCATCCAACTTCTAATAGCATATTGAAAGCTTCATTCACATCTTTTCGTTCATCCAACTGTAACAACATTTTCTAAGATTTGACTTGTTTAGGTGGTTCATTTGAAATCACACACGTCTTCCCCACTTTGACCCGACCTTCTCCGCCTTTGGACAAATTGCCCAACAGAATGAGGGTATCATACACCTCCAATACAGAAGGTAATCCATCTGCCCACCAAGCCCTCAACAAAGGTAAAAGTTTAAACAACCATACGTTACTTGTTATTTTACAAGTCTTTGTTGGTTGTTTGCTTCTAAAACTGCAGCCATTCTTTTGTTTAAAGAGCACATTCTAAGTTTCGATTTGTTTAAGTGACTCATTTGAAATTATATTTACATATTTTTTATCCATTGAACTTGTTTAGGTGATCTTTTCTTCCTTCAAATTTAAACAACACAGTTCAAATTTTGACTTGTTCGAGTCATCTGAAATCACACTTCAATAAGACCCATCTATTGATGAATATGATTTCATATAAATCATCTACACAAATCAAAACTTAAAATACTCTATTTAAATTAGAGTCTAATCCCCAATCATTTTAGGAAAAACACTTGTTTTACTGCAGCGGGAACCCTGATCAGATGAGTTTTGTCTTAAACTTAAACATCACATTCTAAGTTTTGTCTTGTTTAGATAGGTCATCTAAAATCACATCCACATCTTTTTGTTCATCCAACTTCTAATAGCATATTGAAAGCTTCACCCACATCTTTTCATTCATCCAATTGCAACAACATTTTCTGAGCTTCGACTTGTTTAAATGATTCATTGGAAATCACAAAGACGTCTTCCCCACTTTTACCCAATCTTCTCCACCTTCCTACAAATTGCTCAACAGAATGAGGGTATCATACCCCTCCAATACAGAAGGTATCTCATCTGCCCATCAAGCCCTTGACCAGGGTAAAAGTTTAAACAGCCATATGTTTGTTATTTTATAAGTCTTTGTTGATTGTTTGCTTTTAAAACTGGAGTCATTCTTTTGCTCAAAGAGCACATTCTAAGCTTTGATTTGTTTGCTTTTAAAACTGCAGTCATTCTTTTGTTCAAAGAGCACATTCTAAGCTTTGATTTGTTTAGGTGGCTCATCTGAAATCAATTTACATCTTTTTTTGTCCACCAAACTTATTTAGATGATCTTTTCTACCGTCAAGTTTAAACAACACAGTTCAAATTTTGACTGTTTATCAGACTTTCAATAAAACCTATCTATTGGTAGATATGATTTCATATAAATCATCTAAACAATAAGACCTTCAATAAGACCTATCTATTGGTAGATATGATTTCATATAAATCATCTAAACAATTCAGAACTTAAATAGATTAGAATCTAATCCGTAATCATTTTAGGAAAAACCCTGATCAGATGGGTTTTGGTGCAGGGTGAGATGCCAGAAGGAAGGAGGAATGCGCTTCACCATCCATGGAAATCATTACTTTTACCTGGTGCTGATTAGCAATGTTGGGGGGGATGGAGATGTGGCGGCAGTGAGGGTGAAGGGGTCTCAGACGGGATGGCTGGACATGAGCAGAAATTGGGGCCAAAATTGGCAGCGGGAGGCCAATCTGGTAGGCCAAGCTCTTTCTTTTGAGGTCACCACTAGCGGCGGGAACACTCTCACTTCCTACAATGTTGCTCCTCCCAATTGGCAGTTTGGCCAAACATTTGAGGGAAAACAATTCTGAGAGTTTAGCATTTGGTTTACTTTCTGCTACTCTCACATTATGTCCCTGTTTTTATAGGGTTAAGCTTTGTGATTAGAAATGGAAATAATATATTTTTTACAGTATATTGTTTCTCTTTTTGGTTGGGTAGGCTCTGTGATTAGAATTGGAGATCAAGGATTTGTTAAAAATGAGTCCTTGTCAAAACACTACATTTTAGTGTTGGACAAAGTATTTTAAGTTTATTGATCATATACTTAATAAAAATATTGGAGGGGCATTTAAATGTAAATAGTTTTGAATTGTTGATTGTGTTTTTGCAAATAAGGTCTATACAAGTAGAACCATTCAATTGTATGGACAAGATAAATTGAATTAAAAATATCATTTTTTCTTAGAGTCAATTAAATTTGAATGAGTAGTAGGGATGGGTGCTTTAAATTTTGAAAATAAGAATAAGAGTTATAATACTTTGAATCTAGTTTATAATCTATTATATTTTTTTAAAATGTTTAAGATTAAGATGGTGGAATGTTAAGCATTTATAAAAATATTCTTATGTCCATCACCAAAAAATAACAATGTTTGGTATGTGCTTGGGCTATAAGATTTTTTGTTGTGTAAGGTATTTTTTAAAACTTGTTGGTAAAATTATCTAACTAATATTGAGAAGTATGTATTCTTATATGTTTATAATATGTCTAAGTGGATGATATTTAAACACTACATCACTAAACATACCAGTCATAACTTGTACACAATTAATAAAAAATGTATTTATAAGTGTATAATGATGCAAAACAATCCTACACACGTGTGTAACAATCTCTCTCTCTCTCTCTCTCTCTCTCTCTCCACACACACATAAACATACATACACATATATTAAAGAAAATTTAATTAAATATATTTAAACCATTTAAAAATTATATGACTCAAAAGACACGCAACTTCTTGTTTGTGGTAGTTTCATCAATTTTTCTTAGTAAATGATTTTTTAATGATGTTGAGTACTAGAAAATTATTAAATATGATAAACGCGTATTTGTAAGGTTTCATATATGTCCAATCCTTAGGTTTTTTCATCCAATGTTATTCTAGGCCTAAAAGTGCGGGACCAAATTCTGAATGAATAACACATAGGGTGCTATGTAATTAGATTAGATTGCATAATGTGCTTGTATTACATAATGCACTTGTGTTATTTAAGGCAAGTGCATTATGAACATCATCTGCAAATGAGATGAATTAGAAACAAAAGTAATTTATGATATGGTCCCAACTATAGCCTTGTGCATGCTTGAGTAAATCTCTCTCTCTCTCTCTCTCCCTCTCCCTCTCTCTCTCTCTCTCATATATATATATATATATATATATATATATATATATATATATATATATATATATATATATATATATATATATATATATATATATATATATTCCCCCTATTTCTCTATCCCTCTTCCCATCTCTTCATCTCTACCAATGTCTCTCTGTCTCCCTCCCCCTATTTCTTCCTCTCCACAACCTCTACATTAATAAATATGTGCATTATGTTGCACATAATTGGTTATCATTAATGTAAAACTTGTCATATGGAAGGATTGTTTTGGGTTTGGAAACTTTGTACCAGTGTAGTGATTATGCTTCGATGGTGTGTAGTGCAGTAAATTATGTATACTAGTGACCAAATATTCTATTTATGTGAAGTACAATTACTACAGTCACTAGTGATTGGAGATTGTTGAGGAAAACATTATATAACATTCATGAGTGTCTTCACTCTTCACCGGTGATCTAGAGTTGAATTTTTAAAGGATGGTGATGAATTTTTAGATAATTGTTCAGATTGTGTTTTGAGCTTCGCTCCAATTTTTGCTACATGGTGTTAGTTAATAGATTGGTCTTTAATAATATTGACTCAAACCCTCGCAAGACCTCTCAATAAATGAACAATTGAAAGAGCTTTCAATTAGCTCACTCTTTGAATTGACATGTACAACTCCCTAAAATAGATATTCAATGAATATATTTTTATTGTTTCTCAATAAAGATGGGGTATGCTCTTAACCAAAGAGCAGAAGAGGCTTCAAATGAATGTTCATCACTATGAGACATTCATGAACATATATGCAATTGAAATAATGTAACTAATTACTACGGTTGTGCCTCAATTCTCATGACCATGAAAACCAAAACACACTGAAATCACCATAATTATTTCTACAAATGCACCTCCATGACCATGAAGATTACATGTGCAGTGTACCCACAAGTGATATAAATCTATTGAATAGCATGAATATAATAGAAGAAAACGATAAATAATGACTCTCAGATCACCTTATAATCACATATTCAAAAAAATAGTTTGACATCAATGACTAATTTATTGAATCATCCCATATTCATCCATCCCATGCTAAAGGATAATAACAGAATCTTAATGAGCATCATCCATGACTCAAAATTCGAGTCTCACTCAGTTGTCACAACAACGGGGGGAATTCTAGCAAAAGATTGTTGATCCCTTGCATTGAGTTCAATAGAAAAATATATAATCTCTTTGCCTACCCTAAGGCGGTTACAAAACAAGATTCTTGAAAAATATTCTGAAAAGAAATGCTATTAAACAGATGTCATAAAAGGAACTAAAACTGAAAAAGAATCTTCAATAGATGTCATGTGGCCTTTTCATTTCCTTCCTTGTCAATTGCAACATCTATGAGTACCTCTTTACGGAATTTCAAAAAATTGCACCTCTTAGCTACTATTACCAATTTTTTGAAATCACACCTCTCATCTACTATTCCCAATTTTTATAAATTGCACTTCTCAGCTACTATTCTTGATTTTTGAAAAGTGCACTTCTCGGCTACTATTCCTGATTTTCAAAAATCGTACCTCACAACTACTATTCCTGATCGACTTTTCCTCCTTTTGGTAGAATTTTGTCCTTATCTCTTCAGATGTAATATGAGACAAAGTAACATAAACTTGACGTGCTAAATCATGAACATGAGGTTAGCGATAGGCATATAATAAAAAAAAATAAAAAAATAATGGGGGTCGAATCTTGGGCAACAACTGGCTCTAATTGGGGATGGTTTTTCCTTGCAAAAAGTAGAGAACTCTAGAAACTTTGGCAAAGATCATTGTTTAGTCTATTGGGAAACATAGTCAAGTATTATGAACATATGGAGTTTCTATTTGCAGGGAGGGTGGAGGGGAACATGGCACAACAAAATGGGAAAGCCAAAACCTCCTACACCCTACAACAAGCCAAAACTTTATTTACAAAGGGACAAACCAAGCAGCCCCTTACCTCAAGAAGAGCTCCAAATAGGTTATGCAAAACCATTTACAGGCTAGGAGAAGTATAACCCAATACGAAAAAGGAATGTATACCCATGGGACACTTGCAGAGGCAAGGATGATATGCATATTGGATGGAGGCTTGCTGAAATGAATAAACCATGATGCACAAGCTTACAACTAAAAATATATCTTCCATTAAACACTTTTGGAGGCAAAAAGAATGTATCTGTCACATTGCACAGGCTGACTGGAAGCAACATCTTCTTCATTACTCTGCATGACTCTTTCAGAAAGATGATTTAAGCCCTTTATAGGACACCCTTTATATAGTCTATAGTGATGACCAACATCAACCACGCATGAATTATCTTCACTTCTTGCCTTGAGATTTTCTTGATGCAAACATTCATCAACATCTGATTGTTCTACGCGAATGCCAATAGAAATCTCAAATTTTTCTTGTAATTCCTCTTCCTTGTTTTCATTAATATGCTTTTCAAATTTGTAATCTCCTACATAAGAGGCATTTGTTGCACATGAGGAATCAACTTCAACAATATTATTATTATATATTTGACCTGTTACTTGATAGTCCATACTGACACAACATGTTTTAGTTTCTCTAATATCTAGTGAGGCAAATTCAGATTCCTCAAGAACACTCAAATTTTGAGCAAGCAAAAAATTCTCACCATTGGTTTCCCTCTCAATATCTTGCAAAAAAATTAATAAAGAAGGATTAACCTCTTGAGGCTGAAACTACATACCACCATAAAAGCTTTTGAGGAAATCGGTTTGCATTGGTTCAATCACACTATTCCTTTGAGAAGAAAAATCATCATCATCAATTTCATTGTCATCATTACTAATCATAGGAGCAACACAAGATGGTCTTCGTTGGAGCCAAGCCATGATTCAAGATTCATAAACAGAGTCGCTAACCTTCGTTCTAGGGAAAACACCTTTTAGATTTCTGAGCAAAGAAGACACCAACACTTTGATTCTTTTCCTAGTAGAGTCACCAAAAATATGTTAGTTAATAGATTGGGCTTTAGTAATATTGACTCAAACCCTCGCAAGACCTCTCTGTTAACGAACAATTGAAAGATATTTCAAGTAGCTCAATCTCTGAATTGACAACTCCCTGAAATAGATACTCAATGAATATATTTTTATTATTTCTCAATAAAGATGGGGTATGCTCTTAACTAGAGAGTAGAAGAGGCTTCAAATGAATGTTCATCACTATGAGACATTCATGAACATGTATGCAATCAAAACAATGTAACTAATTACTATGGTTGTGCCTCAATTCTCACGACCATGAAAACCAAAACACAGTGAAATCACCATAATTATTTATGCAAATGCACCTCCACAACCATGAAAATTACATGTGCAGTATATCCATGAGTGATATAAATATGTCGAATAGCATGAATATAATAGAAGAAAACAATAAATAATGACTCTCAAATCACCTTATAATCACATATTCAAAAAAATTGTTTGACATCAATGACTAATTTATTGAATCATCCCATATTCATCCATCCCACGGTAAAGGATAATAACAAAATCTTAATGAGCATCAACCATGACTCAAGATCTGAGTCTCACTCAGTTGTCACAACAATAGGGGGAACTATGGCCAAAGATTGTCCATCCCTTGCATTGAGTTCAATAGCAAAATATATAGTCTCTTCACCTACCTCGGGGCAGTTACAAAACAAGATTCTTGAAAAATATTCTGAAAAGAAATGCCATTGAACATATGTCATAAAAGGAACTAAAACTGAAAAAGAATCTTCAATAGATGTCATGTGGCCTTTTCATTTCCTTCCTTGTCAATTGCAACATCTATGAGTACCTCTTTTCAAAATTTCAGAAAATCGCACCTCTTAGCTTCTATTCCCATTTTTTTGAAATCGCACCTATCAGCTACTATTCTGATTCTTGGAAATTGCACTTCTCAGCTATTATTCCCAATTTTTGCAAATTGCACTTCTCAGCTACTATTCTCGATTTTTAGAAATCACACATCTTAGCTACTATTCCCGATCGACTTTTCCTCTTTTTGGTAGCATTTTGTCCTTATCTCTTCAGATGTAACATGAAACAAAGTAACATCAGCTTGACATGCTAAATCACGAACATGAGATCAGCGATAGGCATATAATAAAAAATTTTAAAAAATTTAATGGGGGCTGAATCTTGGGAAAAACATGGTAAATTTGCGATTGGCAATTTAGGAAAATTGTAGAAAAATGAAAGAAGCCTCTATATTCTAGATTCGGTGAACAATTTTGCTTTGTAGGATTAGAATTCTTCATTCTAAGTTTCTGACATTTGTGAAACAATGTAACTATGAAGAGGAATGATTTTTCTCACTCCCTATCAAATATGTATAATATTGTGGTGCATAGAAGTAACCTAATTATGATCTAAAAATGATATGTTTTGATGGGGAATAATCCTTGAGGGATCCCATTACCTTTTGAGGTGGTTGGCTGACTTGTTTGTAAAGTTTCACTCTTTTGGGGCCATCTTAAGGCAATTTGTTTCCTATGGTGACGTGTATTGATCTTGGTGAGGTGTTTGAACTTCTTGGTGATTGATCTGACCTATTTTAACATTTCACATTTCACATCTTCCTGTTGCATGTACCAGAGAATGATTTCTGAGCCAACTATTCTTTATTTACACATTACTATTTGCATTGGCTAACTTATTGAATATTTTTAAGGTTGTGATCATTCTATATAAAAGGATATGCCTCAGAGATTAAATGGTATTTGAAGCATCATGTGAATATGAAAATTTTGTCAATGCAAAAGAAACATAATAAGATTAAAAAGGGGATAGTAGTGCAGAAAGAGATTAAGTAGTTTCATGAAGATTGTGCCTACAATTCAAAGATTTCACATTTTGTATTAGAGGAATATACAAGGCAGTGAGCCTTATTTTTTATTAGAGATAGTGAGTTTGTTAGACTCTCTCCTAAAAATTGTAAATAGTTTTATCATATCTGACCATGGTTTTTCCCATTTGGGTTTTCCACGTGAAATTCTGATGTTGTGTGTTGTGATTGTCTTGGCCTTAGCTATCTTATTTCTCTAATAAATTTAATACATTTTAAGTAATTATAGGTAATTAGATTTTTGTACATGTTGATTCAACTCCCCTCTCAGCATCCAAAGGTGTTCAACAATTGGCATTAGATCAAGGTTCCTAAGTGCAAATGATCTAACAATCATGGTAGATCTAGGATTTGAACACAATGATTGAACCAGAAAAAGAATTTGGATGCTATGGACACACAAGAATGGGACATTGACATTGTTGTGGATTATTAAGGTAAACTAAATGGAAGGAATATTAAGAAATCATTATCATTCTAAAGAAATAGCTTCATGACAAGAAAATAAATTGTCAACAACTTTGAGATAAAATTATAGCTCAACTCTAATTAGTGCAATAAACTAGGAGAAGAAGTATCTACTCTTAAAGGGGAATTAGAGGAAGTCAAAGGAAAAATCAAAGAAATCGACTACATCAAATTTGAAGAAGATGCTAGGTTGAAAAAAGAGCTCGAGGTTACAAAAGAAGGCATTGAAAATAACTTGAAATTTAAAGGAGCAAGTTACATGCTGGATGATATGCTTAGATTTTAGAAACTGTCAAGAGACAGAGGTGGACTTGAATTTGATAAAGAAGAAATCTATATGAAGTCTAACAAAGAAAATGAAGTTTCAAAGGATGAAGTATGAATAGAGAAGATACAATAAGTTTTACTCCTATTTGGTACAAGAAGAACCTCAAAAGACTTACCCCTACTCAAACCAAGTACTCTATATGTTTCAATGGTAGATGTTTTTCAAGAAACATGCTTGGTCACAAAGGTAATGAATGTAGAAACTAAGTTAGATCACATCCTTTCAATGTACAATGTTATTCTTGCAAGAAATTTAGGCACAAAGTAAATGAGTGTAGAAGTAGAACAACATTTATGAATACAAACAACACAAGAAATGTTCAATCCTTCAATGGATATTGCTATGCTTGCAACAAGTATGGGCACAAATCTATTGAATGAAAGTTTACTGGAAGGGGAAGTTGGAGCACTCCACAACATGGACCCACATGTTTCAACTACAATAAGTCAAGATGCACTACTCGGTTTTGCATGAGAAGGAATGTGAATGACTCTACACCAGAGAAGAAGATAATTGATATAAATGAAGAAGGAGAAAACATGAAAAAGATCTAGGTGAAAAAAATTTGATGAAAATATAGAAGAAAATTTAGTATATGCATCTGTACCCTTTTATTCTATGGATATGATGCAGGGGTATCCAAGGTTAAGGCAGGGGCATTCTTTGTCCTCGGTGAAACTGCATGGGGTGTTGGTATTTTGGCCGGTTTTATCAGTTGCAGCCTTGACCGACAGCCTCGGTCATTAAAGGAAGCTCGGTCACTGAAGTAACTCAGCAATCTCTAGCGCTCGGTGAAAGTGTTACTCGGTCATGCCTGCGGTGCTCGATCGACACCGGTGCTTGACGATGCCTAGCATGCTTAGTTAATTCACTGTCACTCGGTAGTTCTGACTTACCGACTAGAGTTCTGTGTGATTTGTTGAGCTGACTTGGTGAATTTATTGTTGGTAGCTACTGTTATGGGCCGACATGTTGAATTAAATATTTGTATACATTTGTAAGCTAACTTGTATGGCATTTAATTATTTTTTTGGGGAGTTAAGGGTTTCATCCAGCCGATTTGTGGCTGGTGATTAGTATTTATAGGATGTTTGGGTAGATGTTTATGGGATGATGGGGGTAGAGAAGTTCATAACTTGAAGACTTAGTGAGTCAGATCTAAGGTTCTGAAGTTGAAGTTGGAAAAGTTGTGGAAAAGTTCTTGCATGTTCTTGCAGATCAGATTGATATCTGATAGTTGTTTGTAGCAGAGCTAGGAGTTTGCATACTTGGGATCAAGGAAATTGCTTGGAGGCTTGCAAGCTCAATTTTAGATCTGCCTTAGGGTTTCCATCAGCTTTCGATTGTCTTCAGAGCTGAACTAGCTGAGTTTGTATTGGATCTGGTTGTGGGTCTTACATAATTGTTTTCTGATTGTAATTGGCCCTAACCCGGAAGGCCTTATAGCTGGGCATGTTAATGAAAAGCAGTGTTAAACAATTAATTTGTGTTGCATTGTTGAGTATTCCACTATGTAATTCTATTGGCTGCAAGGTTTGGACTATCCTTCATTGGATCCACCATCCTTGACTACATTAGGTGGTATCAGAGCGAAGGTTTGTTCTTGTTGGAGATGATCTTGAAGGTTAACCTAGCAAGGCTGATCTTGCGAAGTTGATCCTGTTGAAGTAGAGATTGTGCGCAATCTGGATTGTAGATCTGAAGCACTGAACTTGTGAAATTGTGCCCTAGTTGTTTGCAAGATTGCAGGTTGTGATCTGACTTGGTTACAACTTGGAGATTGTCACAAGGTGGTCAGTGAGGGTTTGTTGCAGAGGGTTTATTTGCATATCTTTAAGGATGCCTCTGAGAAGATTAGACCTTAGAGTTATTTCTAATCTTTGTGAGACTATTGAATCCTAGATCATAGAGAAAGTGAAATTAGATTTCAGATCTGAGATAGAATTGATGAAGAATGACATGGTCACCGAGATCATGAGAGTTTTTATTGGTATACCTTAGAATGGTGGTACTGAGGATGGCTATGAAGAAGCTGCTAAAGAATTTGAAACTGCTGGATCTAGTGGTGATGACCGAAGGAACAGATCTGGTGAAGATAGAAATGCTCAGTTGCATAGATTTGCTACTCGGTTCAGTAATTATCGAATAAAAGTTTTGACTTTCTCTGGTACTTTGGAGCCTGACAATTTGATTGATTGGATTGGTGAATTTGAAGATTTCTTTGAGCTAGAAGAAATTAAAGATCCTCTTTGGGTGAGATTAGCATAGACAAAGTTGAAAGGACATGCTTCTCTTTGGTGGAAATAATTGCAAAGAGACCAAGAAGATGAAGGTGAAACAAAGATCAATCGATGGAGGTTGATGGTGACTAAGTTGAAAGCTAAGTTCATACCAGCTGACTATGAGCTTGACTTGTTTAAGAAGTTGCAAAATCTAAAATAGAAGGATTTGTTTGTTGAAGATTATACTGAGGAGTTCTACAAACTTACTATTTGGTCTGGACACCGAGAGCTCGGTAAGGAAAAGGTAGCCCAGTATGTGAATGGTCTAAGATTCAATATTCAAGATGAGCTTGGTATGTTGAAGATTGATTCTATTGAAGATGCTTATTAGTATGCTCTGAAGGAAGAAGATAAGTTGAAGAGGAAACAACCTAGTAACTCCCGAGGGAAGGAAAAGATTAATCACTCGGTGAAGGATAAGCCGACCGATGTAGAAGATGAACAGAAACCTATGGAGCCAAAGAAGAAGACAGGTAGAGTTATCTTTAAGGGTACTTTCTATAACTATGGAGAGGAAGGACACCATTCTTTAGAGTGTACACAGAAGAAGGTTGACCGATGAACTGTTGCGATGAATGAGAACATTCAGAATGAACCTGAATTAGAAAACTTGCTGCTTCGGCGAACATTGCTGAGTACAAAGGATGGACCTTGTTAGAGGAGTAACTTGTTTAGGACCCGATGCAAGACTAAAGGTAAACTCTGTAATGTTATTGTTGATAGTAGTAGTACTGATAACCTTGTTGCTGAGGACTTGGTTTGAATAGAATGAAGCATCCTTGTCCTTATAGGATTGGCTGGTTACAAGATGTTCATGCTATGGAAGTTAGAGAACAATACTTCATTGATGTTCAGATTGGCCAGTACAAGGATCTTATGTTATGTGATATAATGAAGATGAATAATTGTGATATATTGCTCGGTAGACTTTGGCAATATGATTGCAGACCTATTTATGACTGTGTCTGAAATGTGTTTACTATTGAGAAGGATGACAAGAAGTTTTCACTGATGCCTTTGATGGATACAATGCTCGGTAGGAGAAGCCTGAGTATTGGTAGCTGAGTTGTGATTGTGGATCCAGAGAAAATGGATAATCAGTATGGAGAACTGACCTATGTGTTGACAAGAAAAGACTTGAAGAGACAGAGGAAACTGAAGTGGAAGAATTTACAAGTAGAAAAGGTGGAGGACTTGTATGTGAAGAACTAGTTTGGGATTTATGTGCTGAATCCTGAAAGATGTTCTTCTCACATATGAACATCTTTTGGAACATGGGGTGTCTAATGCAGGGGCATCCAAGGTTAAGGTAGGGGAATTCTTTGTCCTCGGTGAAACTGCATGGGGTGTTGGTATTTTGGCCGGTGTTACTCGGTTACAGCCTTGACCGAAAGCCTTGGTCATTGAAGGAACTCGGTAGTCTCTGGCGCTCGGTGAAAGTGTTACTCGGTCATGCCTACGGTGCTCAGTTGACACTGGTGCTCGGTGATGCCTTGCATGCTTAGTTAATTCACTATCGCTCGGTAGTTCTGACTTACCAACTGGAGTTTTGTGTGATTTGTTGAGCCGACTTGGTGAATTTATTGTAGGTAGCTATTGTTATGGGCCGACATGCTGAATTAAATGTTTGTATACATTTGTAAGTTGACTTGTATGGCATTTAATTATTTGTTTGGGTAGTTAAGGGTTTCGTCCAACCGACTTGTGGCTGATGATTAGTATTTATAGGATGTTTAGGTAGATGTTTATGGGATGATGGGGGTAGAGAAGTTCATAACTTGAAGACTTAGTGAGTCAGATCTGAGGTTCTGAAGCTGAAGTTGGTGAAGTTGTGGAAAAGTTCTTGCATGTTCTTGTAGATCATATTGATATCTGATAGTTGTTTGTAGCAGAGCTAGGGGTTTGCATACTTGGGATCAAGGAGATTGCTTGGAGGCTTGAGAGCTCAAGTTTAGATCTACCTTAGGGTTTCCATCAGCTTCTTATTGTCTTCAGAGCTAAACTAGCTGATTTTGTATTGGATTTGGTTGTGGATCTTGCAGAATTATTTTCTAATTGTAATTGGCCCTAACCCGGAAGGCCTTACAGTTGGGCATGTTAATGAAAATTAGCGTTAAACAATTACTTTGTGTTGCATTATTGAGTATTCCACTGTTTAATTTTGTTGGCTACAAGTTTTGGATTGTCCTTCATTGGATCCACCATCCTTGACTGCATCAAGATAACTCCATTAAAAACTAAAATAAGTGCTTAAGTTCTTGGACTAAGGGGGAGCTTGCAAAAATAAATATTAAGTACCTCCTCTAAAATTGTATAATGTGTAATTGTTAGCAACAAAAAGGCTATAAGAATCTATCCAAAGAATTTTTGATCTATATGAAGGATAAAAAAATTCCAGCTCTGTAGGAATTGTTTCATGGCCATTGAAAAGGGTATAAAAAATAAGATTTGAAATTCATTTGTCACTTGCAACCTTAAAAAATATTTTTATGTAGTGTGTATTATCTCCAAAAATTCTATTTCTGTTACTATTCTTGCAAGCCCCAATTTTGTGGAAGTTGTTTCTAGAAGTCATATTGCAAATAAAATCTAGTTGAGTGAGGGTTGAGAAGAGTTGTTTAAAGAAAAATAGTAGTCGTAGTACTATCAATGTCATTTTCTAAATCTCTTGGAGGATTCATGGCTACTTCCAAGATTTTGGATGTAATGGAAGAATCCCATCATGTCTTCAAAAGAAGATCATGCATATCAAGCAATGTTGACAGTATTGGTGCATTCTCTTAGGTTCCATTGAATGTGATTCAAACTAAAGATTTGCATGATTATATCTTATCTCCTCTTGAAGAATACTATTATCAGAAGTTGGAGGATTTTTGGAAATAAAATCTTACTGATTGTCAACTAAATTTAAAGTCAAAATTCTTTTCTCTACAGGAGAAGAGACTTGACATCTAGTGCAAATTCCCTTGGTTCAGAAAATAAGAGATTATTAGAATGGTACTTAACACAGTCCATGGTGAATGCCTATGGCTAAATAAACCCTATCTAATTATAAGAGATTCAATTCATGCTATTTTTGGGTTGTACAATGTTATTGATGTCCCTATTTTGAAGGTTGCAAGGAATGATAAGGTCATGAACCTAATTGGGGAAAAGTTTGACAATAGGTCACTGACCTTGGATGGGATGAGTGATCTAGATGTTGTTTTTTCTATTATGGGAATCACTTATGACTCTTATTTCACTAATAGAGAATGAACAACACCAATAATGACTATTCACATAACATATTCAATGGTGAAAAAGGGTGAGGACTTAGATCTATTCAAAGCAATGAGACAACAATTTATTGATAACCTGAAGAAGACCAAGTAATTAAATTATCCTTTCTAGTATGGTTCTCTCATTATTTCTTTTATGTTTTACTTCCTAAAGGAATTTCTTGGTATTAAGAATATTATGTGGGATGAAAGCAATTCTATTGGTACTCAAATCAAAAAGCATATGTCTAGTTTCACATGCATTGAGGATTTTAATTCTTCATATTGAGGTTTTTTGTTGAGCCTTCAAGAAAGAATGTGCAGTAGATATAGGATACCTCATGAAGTTGTGGAGACCTACAAGAATGCCATTAAATTTATAGTTGACAAGGAATATTTCTTCATGGAGGTAGTTGTTTCCAAAACCTTTTGGGTTTGTAGATTATCCTATGAGTTGTTTGGAGTAACTTGAACTAGTTATGATGACATGCTATTACAGAATCATGTTGATCTTTATGCAAATAGATTTGGCACCTATGACGAGATTAATTCAAAAAGAGTATAGAAGAAGAAGAAGGGTACACGTTCAACCTGAATAGACTGAGATAAAAATAGAAGAAATCCCTATTGATTCCTCGAGGCATAGAAGATCAAGAATAATCTCTAATTCTATCATTGATTCCCTATTGAGTAGAAAAAGAAGTAAAAAGGGCTTGCCAAATGTTTCTGAGAAGAAAATAAAACTTGAACAGATGGATATCAATGAAGAAGAAGAAGAGGAGGACACATCCCCAAAGAAATAAAGTTTAAAGAAGAGAAAAGGTAGATCCAAAAAGTCTAAAGAAATCCCTTATGAATTTGAAGAAGAAGAAGATCCTTATGATATTATGATTATTTTTAACACCTTGAGTAATCATGGTAATTTAAAGAAGTTTGTTGAAGTTACCCAATAGTGCCTTCATACAATCAGGAGAATATTGTGCAAGTTGTCATTATGTATTTATTGGAACACAATTTGACATTGGATGACATTATAAAAAGAGATTATAGATCATCTTGTAGAGATACTAATAGAAAGGAGGGTTGAGGAAGTTAAGCTTAAAAAAAAGATAAGAAGGAAAACTTTTGATGAATTTATTCTTTCAAAAAAAGATGTTGATACTATAATGATGAAACTATTTCAAGCAATGAAGAAAAATTAGAGAATCAATGTTTTGATGAAAGATACCCATGAAGCAAAACAATTGATATTAAAATAAAGTGATGATTTGGAAATACAAACCATCAAAGATATGAGTAAAGGAAGTAATGTTCCTAAAGAGATTAAGGCTGACATAGTAGACTTGACCAATGTTTGAAGTGGTACCATGGAAGAAGAAGATTCCCAAGTGCATAAAATTCCTCCATAAAATTCAAATCCTTTTAAAGAATTACTAAGTTCCCAGTTTCAATTTAAATAGATTTTATCCTCTTCCTTACAACTTGTGCTATAGGAGCATCTCGGGCCTTGAGCAATCTTGCATCACCAAAAACTTTTTTTGTTCCTGTACCTGTCTGATATTTGTTTAGTAGTCATTTTTACTATTGGTTTCATGATTTGCAAAGTTAATGCAATGTAGTGGACCTATTCTTGAGCACTATCCTAAGATCACACATCCTAATTCATCCAGATTTGGGAGTTATCTTCATTTTCCTCGAGTATCGATTTCTTCCAGTTTCGCTCATGAAACATGTGGTATTTTTCCTTGCGCAGATCAGTACAGGATAATTGGAGCTTGTGCGGTTGGGGATCTGTTCTTGGATCATGTGTGGACCTAAATCTATCTTTGCATCATGTTTTGTTATTTCTATCTTTAGTTTTGGTATCTCGCCTTAGGCTGGACCTATAAAGTATTTAATACCTGACTAGCCAACTTGTGGCTTAGCTGGTTATATATTGAGAGCCTTGGTTGATGTAGAATAGGAGTGATAGAAGTAGTAGTATGGAAGAATAGTAGTAAGAGTAGAGTAGAAGCATAATTGGATCCTGCGAGATCTTGAAGATCAAATGTTTGGTTTGATATTGTAACAACAGAGCTAGTGGTTGCATACTTGGAGACAAGGGGATTGCTTGGTGGCTTGCGAGCTCAAGTTTAGATCTGCCTTAGTGTTTCCATCAATTGCTAAGGTGTTTTAGAGCTGGACTAGCTAGGAGATTACTGATATACCTTGTAATTTCCTTGTATAAGGCCGAAACCCGAAAGGCCTTATAGTCGGGCATGTTGAATGAAATTCTATTTTGAAGCATTATATTGTTATATTCCACTATGCTTGTGGTTGTGATAGTTGTTTGTGTAGGTGTGGACTATCCATCCTTGGATCCTCCAACCCCACCTTGTGTCAACTTGTCAAGGAAATGATGGTAGAGACAGTCTAGTTGATGATGCTATAAATATGCTCATTGAGTTCCTATCGGATGTCTGTATTGATACATCTATAGATTCTTCGTAGCAACTGAGATTTTTGATGAATTATTTTAAGAATCATAAAGCTACTTTGAAGAAGATGGTTGCAAAGGAAGTTGAGAAAAGACTGGTTGAATTAAGAAAATTTGAAAAGGAAGTTGAGAAAAGCATGGTTGATGAAAGAAAGATTGAATTAAGAAATTTATGCAAAAATGCTCACACCAAGCTTCAAGGAAACTTGAAGAAAGTCAAAAAATTTGTGAAGAATGCCATTACTATGTTCAAATACACTCTAAAGTGGCCTAATGCCACCAAATGTATCAAAGAGAGAATGGACTTATTTGAGTCTCAAACCTCATTGTTCAACATCACTTATGATCCTGAAAATGACAATAACAAATTTGTCTAGGTGTAGATCAACTAGATACATACAAAGTTGGATCTCTTGCATGATTAATGAAACTAGATCAAAAGAGATTTCTTGTTACTAAAGGAAGTAGTTGGTTCAAAAATGATAACTTCATCTAAGATTCTGAAAGGGGTAGAGTGGTTTGAGAAGAAAACACAAAAGACAAATGAATAAGGATTAACATAGGATATTTTCTTGCAGATTGGATGTTAGAATAGGACTATATCTTCAACCATTTTACTAGATGGGAATCCACTTTTTCTTTTCTAAAGGTGCAGTTCATGGAGATCTTACCCGAAGTGGTAATTGTGTACAAGGAAATGTACCTTCATAGAATTAGTATTGAATAATAAATGAAATAGAAACTAAATAAACCACAATGAGTACTCTATTTAACAAATGAAGCATCCTATGTCTCTCTATCTAAGAGTGTTAATGTGAAGCTCTTAGCAAGCTACCATTAATGACAGTCCTAGAATGAGAAATGATAATGATAAAGAAAATGCTAACAATTAATTCAAATTGAAATGCTAAATTGCTCCTAAATTGCCTTTCTAGCTATAATTCTCAAGAGGTTTGATGCTGTTCTCAGATGTGTGGTTATGAATTATGATTGATTTTAGCCTTCCTTTTATAGATTTATGCAAGGGTAGGGGGTGTAGTAGAATTGATCATGATTAAGCTTGAGTTGAGTCTTTGGTTCCACCCTTTGAAGACAATTTAAATATTGTGTCCTCAAAGCTTGGGACAAGTAGACAAGATGAATGGACAAGATGCTCTTTCACTTTGAGTGATTGAGATTGAATTTGGCTTGATCCATGTGAATGCATTTCTCAAATCCTATTGGTTGATTGATTTTCCTCCCTTTTTGGTTGTTGAGAGAAATTAGGATTTATTAATTGATTTTAATTCATTTATTTAGCCATGTACCCCTTGAATGGGTTGAATTTGATTTAATTCAAAATTATACAATTAATATAATTAATTGCACATTGATTTGATTTCACTTGATTAAAATACTCTCAATTTTGATTTATCTTGAATTAAAACTTGATTTTAATTTTGATTGGCTAAATGTTTGATTCGATTCAATTGCCTCGATCTTGTCCTTGATTTGCTTTGATTTATTACTTAATTGTCTTTGTCCATTTTCAGGTGATTATAAATGCCCCTCTTTGAGTTGACATGCGAAGCATGTCAATTCAAAGAATATTTTGATTTTGCTGATGATAGATTCTGATTTAACTGATGGTCGATCTTTGATGTTCGTTTGATATTATTCGATGATCGATTCTTGATATCTAATATGAAATTGATGCGGTTCTGATGATGTTTGATCAATTGATGTTGCTTTTTTTTATGGTCATTTTGATGATTAATCCTTGATATGATGGTTGATCTGATAAATGATTTTGATGCGATACCTGATTGTATGATATACTTTGATGCAATGCCCCATTCGATTGATTAACAAAAAAAATTTTGATAAAAGCTTGCACTCTGATTTGATGGTCGATCTCTTGATTCAATGATGATGTTGCTGATGCTGATTATCCAATGGTATGCCCCCTCAGAAATGAAATAAAATTTGATCGATGATTGAAAATTTTGATGATTTAGGTCAATTTACATTGATTTAGGTCAATTTATAATGAATTTTGATTTCATTTCCGATATTGTTCTTATGTCTGTTTCATGACAAATGCCCCAACTTTGGCTAATTTGATGAAAAATCTAGGTTCCTGGGTCAATTATGGTGAAAGATTCCCTTTATAGATAAAAGATACCCTTTTTAGGTCAAAAGGGCCTATATAAAGGGGTAAAATCTCCTTTTCACTATTCATTTTCACTTTTACTTTTTTCTTTTGAGCTCTGACCTCCTTTTGACTTTTGACGATGTTGATCCCCATCCGCAAGCATAGATTCAAGTGAGGTCACCGTTATCAGCATCCACCTGGCTACGGACCTCTGGTGAGTGCCTAAACTTCTTCGTTTTGTCATTTTATGCATTTAATTCTAGAAAATCTGAATTTATTATGATAAAAACCTCTTTTTTGTCATTTTATTTTTCAAGTAGCGCTTTTACATCTTTAGATAGCACTTTTACCTTCCAAGTTGTGCTTCCACGACTTTAAACAACACTTCCACATCCTAAAACTATGCATTTACACACCAGTTTTAGGCCCTAAACTACTTTTGCCATGTTAATTAGCACTTTTACTCTTGTTTTCACTTTTGCCAATTAGAATATCGCTTACAATCTTTTGAATAGTGCTTTCAAATTCTTTTAGCACTTTTGCCCCAAGTTGTGCTTTTAATCCATTAAGTAGCGCTTTTAAACATTTAAACAGCGCTTTTGCGTTTTAGTGCTTTCACCTTGCCAGAAATGATTTTAATTGACTAAGTCCACTTTGCACTTTGCTCAACGTCGTCGATCAGATGATAGGTTAAAGTAACAAACTTGATGTTTATAGCAATTTGTAAGATGTCAGTATGAGTCAGTCATAGTGTGAATATTTGATCGTCAATCTAGATTCAGATGATGGGTGATGATAAATTTTCTATTCTATCTGAGTAGAAATATGAAAATTGATTGTGGTTTGATATTTTTGAAATTTTTTGATTGACTTAGAATGATCCAAATAATAACTGATTTCAATTTTGATGTGATTGAACTTGCTTTTTGTAGGCTGACCTTCAGTTGTTAGGTATTCGCGGTGCTTACCCATTATCATGGGGCATGATTCTAGATCTGAGTGCAGCAGATCGTCGTATTATTAGTCTTTGTGGCTTATCTTTCCTTTTGCATCTTCCTCAATTTTGAGTGAATCAGGGTCTCATTACTATTATGGCTGAGCATTGGCACTCAGACCATAATACCTTTCATCTTCCCATGGGAGAGATGACTATTACACCTAAGGATGTGTATCGCATCCTGCGATTACCTACTCGTGGTGAGTTAGTTTACTATGATTCCCTCTATGATGGATATGCATGTCAACAGGTTTTTGGTGATCCTACTATTGGTGACACTCACATCTAGTGGGCACAGTTCCTTTCATTTCCTGTATTACCAGCTATTTTGGGCACCTTGATTGGCGGATTCTTGCTTCCTGATAGACGTGGGCATGGGTTCGTTGTTAGTTGGGGTCCTATCCTCAAGGATTTGATGGCACATCCCTATCACTTTGATTGGGGTTCCTATGTCTTCACTCAGCTATACCATGAGTTACACATAATGGTTTATAGACGTTCCTCTACACTTACTGCAGGAGTTATCCTTCTTCAACTTTGGACCTGGGAGTATATCCCAGTGACACGTCCTATTACAAGGTGAGATCGCCATGCAGCTTGGCCATTTTCTTGGATGTATGAGGGTATTATCATCCAAATCCATATGGGTAAGCTTAACTACTTGCATCGTGTCATTGATGACATGGATACTATTGTGTGGAGGCCATATATTGGTTGCGAGGCTTGGCTTGAGGATGATTCTGAGCTACCTTACATGTTATGCCCTCGATGGATGATCGAGTGTTCCACATATATCATTGAGAGGTTCTGCTTCTGGGGAGTTATGCGTTAGTATGGGTGCACACAGGGTATGTCGCAGGGAGTAGCGATGTATGCTCGAGTGTAGGCAGAGAGATCACTATGGGGTCCATGTGTTGATTATGGGAGAGTTGGCAGAGAGATCCAAGATCTTGGATATCTTCCTTGGTCTATGAGAGAGCACATTATGGATGCAGGGATCACAGATGAAAATGCTGCTTGGTTGCATCGACACCCTTTTCCTAGATTTACTGATCCTGTAGAGAGAGTTCCAACCATTGATGAGCTATCAGACAGTGATGACGGTGCTACAGGGGATGATGGGGATGATGGTGGAGATGATGATGGTGGGGATGGTGGTGGTGGTAGGATTAGGGCACGACATGGACTACGTGGTCATCGAGTAGTCAGAGTAGGTAGGGTTCGTAACCCTGTGATTGCTACTGCTCCTATTCCTCCTACTGGTAGAGGTTAGGTTAGAGGTGGTGTGGACAAAGTACTACATTAGGTTGTGAGGGATCCTAGTCGACCTCAGGTTAGATGAGAGAGAGAGGTTGAGGCACATGTGGCTCAGGTTTTACTAGAGTAGGCATAGGGTCCTCCTACTCAGTAGGGTATACAACCAATTATTCCATAGGCACATGCTTCTGCTTCGATGCCATCTTTGTCATCACATCCATCTTCTTCCATCTTTGTTCCATCATTGTCAATTCCATCTTCTTTGATTCCTTCTTCTTCGATTCCTCCACCACAATATTTTGCAGCGCAAAATCCTAGTGTGGTTGCACCAGAGGTTCATTCTTTATAGTCTGATGTCTCTTAGATTAGATAGGAGATGAGACAGTTGAGTTATATGATGCAGGCTTTTATGGCTTCGATGAGTCAGCATGGATCACAGCCTAGTTTGAGTCAGCCTCTAGATAGTGCTCTTGGTCCTAATCGCGGAGATGATGCCGGTGGTTCAACCCTTTGAGATATTCTGATTATTTGATGATATATATGATTTCCTTTCTTTGTTGTTATTATCGAGACATTGGACTCTATTGTATCATTTTTGATTCGTTGATGTTACTTATGTTGATACTTTGATTACTTGATAGACATTTATATTTGGACATCGCTTTTATGATTATTTGATAGACTCTGATAATCTGCTCATTTTATGATGATGGTACCATAGACTCTAATTCTCACTTTGATAGATTTACTATATATAATCTCATGATGTTTTGGATCTCTTTTTCAAGTTTTTGGCATGATATGCAGATCTAGGTGGTTCTATCTCCTATATGCTTTGTTTTATGCTTTTCAGATGTAATTTTTGAAATGAATGCATATGTTCTACTGATGCTTTAAATGATTGTCTTATGTATGACATAGAATAGATAAATGAATGTAATGATTTAATGATTAATGATATTGATATAGGATGTGTTAGATGGATAATGAATAATGGATAATGGAATGTAATGGATAATGGATGTATTTCTTTTGATACGCAAATGTAATGGATTTATATAATGATACAATGAACATGGATACTTAATGATTAATGATTCTATATGTTATATGAAATATAGATGAATGATACTATCATCAATGTCCTCTAATGAACTTTAATTCATAATGCCATGTTTCACTAGATGATATGCCTTTAATGATGAATGATCTTAATGGATGCAATGAATGTTAAACTAATGATATGTACTTAATGGATTAATATAAGAGAATGCACTCTAAATGAGATGAATCTTAAAATGAATGCAACTAAATGCAATGGATGCAATTCGAATGGATTTTAATGATATATGCCATCTAATAAACTTAATGATTCAAATGTTGGACACATTTAAATGAATGCAAGGTTTAATGAAGGTGATTTAATGAAACTCTTAATAATACTTAATCAATGCAAGTGAGCTAATGGAATGCACTTTGTTTTTTATTTTATTTTTATTTCCAACACACTCGATCACTTATAGTTGTTTCTTTTTAGAATCCTTTGATTTTTTTATTTGACTACCCCCCCTTTCTCTTTTGTCAATTTTCCCTCTTGCGAATTAAATTAAGCTAAGAAAGGCAATATACATTAAATGCATTTAGTCTAAGATGTAAGCAACTAACTGTCATTATTCAAAAATTTGGAGCTTATAATCATCATTGAGAAATTTTGGAATCTCGTTTAGTACAATCATCACTAGTTCAACTATGATTATATGAATACTTTTTGCACCTCTTTCTTTGCTTTCCCATCTCTTTCTGGTACAACTATCACTGATTGAAACTAATCATGAGAGTGCGAATACCGATTTTGTCGGATTCTATGTTGCAAGTGGATTTTGGTATTATGATATTGAAGATCAAAATAGCCAAGGTATCCTTTTGTGTAAACAAACAAAAATCTCAGTTCTATCATATGTACAAGTCCTTGATGATTCTTTGATGATCACATCCTTAGACACATAATACATTATTAAAATTTTGATTTTAAGACAGTCATTCAAAAATCAACCAAAAATATCATGCTTTCATCATAGCTTATCTAGTTTAAACTTTCATCGATTTGCTTAGAAAGACGTGATTTCATCAATCAAGTGAACACTTAGAAAAAAAAATTTGCAATGTTTTTCAAATCCATATTTCAAGTGTAGTTCCATCCATTTCATAATTTTAATCCCGATAAAGATAGGGTCATGTAAAATCTTGGATTAAATTTGTGTTTGGTTCAAATTGGATTGGTATTGAAGATTTGATTAAGTATTCTACTTTTGTTTTTGATGAATTGATTCCATGATTGATTGAGTTTTGCTTTGATGAATCTTTCCTCCTTTTGAGTAGATTGCCCCCAGTTTGATATGATTTCATTTGTGGGACTTAGGACAATTTGCAGATTATATGACCAAAATCTTTAGGTACTTGCAAATGCAACTGTGGGGTTTTATTATGCAATATATACAAATGTTGGTGAATGCAATATTTACAAGGTGACCTTCTAGGTATGCGACTAACTTGGACTTTCAATGGCACCTGTTTACCAAGTTTTCACCAATTGAATGGACCTTGCTCTTTTTTTTGTTTTTAAAGCTTTTTCTCTTTTTTTGCTACCAAGGTGCCTATTTGCTAGGTTTTCACCAAGGCCCTTTTTCTTTCCTTTTTGATTTTTTGTGTATTTTTTTATTTTTTCAATTTTTTTTTTATCATCAAGGTGCCTATTTGCTAGGTTTTCTCCAAGACAACATTTTTTTTGAGGATCATATATGAATTTTTTTAGCTTTCTTCATGCTCAATTTTCCACTATTTTTTATCTTTTCTGCTTTTTAATTTGTTTGTGCTTTTTTTATTTTCAAATGTTTTTGGTATTTTCAAGATCTATTTTGGCTATATACAATAAATATGATGCTTTCCATCTAATTTTTGATACTCTTTATACTTTTTCATCTACTTCATGTATAGAACCTCTTTAGATGTATGCTATTGATAGGTTCTTGTAGCTCTTCTCCATCACAATCCGCTAATTCGTATGTACCGGTCCCAAAAGAAGAAGTAATGACAAATGGTCCTAACTAGTTTGCCTCCCATTTTCCTTTCTTTTCCCTTCTGCTTGATTTTTGGGATTCTCTCGCAAAACTAGGTCACCTATTTAAAATGTTCTTGACTTGATATGCTTGTTATAAGTCCTTGACATTCTATTTTGATATACCTTTAAATGATCAAATGCTTGTTGTTGTTTCTCATCTAGAAGTTCTAGTTCATGTAACCTAGCAACTCTATAGTCTTCCTCACTTATCAAACCATGAAGAGATGCCCTTAAGGATGGAAGTTCTACCTCCAAAGGTAAAACTGCTTCTGTTCCAAAGACTAAGGAGAAAGGTGTAGCTCCTGTTGGCATTCTTATGCTTGTTCTATAAGCCCATAAGGTCAGGTTTATTTTTATGTGCCAATCTCTACCTGAATTGTCCACTGTTCTCTTCAATATCTTCAAGATATTTTTATTCGTTGCCTCTGCTTGTCCATTACCTTGAGGGTAATAGATTGATGAAGAATGATGGATCATGTGAAACTTTGTGCATAACTCCTTTAGGTCTTTGTTTTTGAAGTGCTTTGCATTATTCATTTTAATGGCATGAGGTATGCCATATCTACAAATGATGTGGTTTAGGATAAACAAAGATATCTTCTTTCCCGTTGCAGTTGATAAGGGTACAACTTCCACCCATTTGGTAAAGTACTATGTTGCCGTAATGATGAATTTATGACCATTCGAGGATGGTGGATAAATCATTCCTATTAAATCTAGACCCCATTGATAGAATGGCTAAGGTGTTGTCATCAGATGAAGCTCTTGTGTGGGCACATGTATCAAGTTTCCATGAAATTGACACTTTCTACAAGTTTTGGCAAAGTTACAAGCGTCTTTCTCCATCGTAGGCCAAAAATATCATATCCTAAGAAGTTTCTTAGCTAGGGTTAATCCATTCAAATGTGATCCCCAGATTCCTTCATGGATTTCTCATAAGGCTACATTTGATTCCTGTTCTTCTAAACATCTAAGGTGCATTCCATCTAGACTCTTACGATACAATGTTTCATAAATTATGGTATATCGAGAGGCTTGGGGAATGAAGCTTTTCTTTTGATTTCTGGTTTGGTCTATGGTTAGGATTTGATCTTTTAAGTAGGTGTAAATAGGTCCATACCAAGGTGATTCATGTGTAGTTAGCAAGAAAATGGTATAAGGATGGGTAGGGTCAAATGCAGGTTGTTCCACTTCTTCTACCAAGAATTCATATATGGCGCTTTGATCTGGCATTTGTAGAAGTGATACCAAAGTTTCCATTGCATCTGCTGCTTTGTTATTTTCTCTTGGCACTTGCTCAAATGTAATAAGAATGAAGTATTTCTTAAGATTTTCCATCATTTTTTTATAAGGCACCAACTTGTCATCTTTTGTATGATATTCTTCATTAATCTGATTAATGATTAATTGTGAGTCTCCATAAACCTTTAGTTCTGTCACCTTCCACTCTAATGCCAAATTGATTCCAATAACCAAGGCTTCATATTCTGCTATGTTATTGGTACATGGAAATAGAAATTTATATGACTTTGGAATTGTGGATCCTTGAGGGGTGATGAGGAGTATACCTGCTCCTGATCTATGTTGAGTGTAGGAACCATCAAAATATAGTTGCCATGTCTTTGCCTCAACATTCACAATCTCTGAATCTGGGAATTCTACTTGAATTAGATGATCATCTTGAAGTGGTGATTCTGCTACTTGGTTAGCAATGACTTTCCCTTTGACAGATTTGCGGTCTACATAATCAATGTTGAATTCACTCTTCACCATAACCCACTTAGCTAGCCTTCCATTCAATGTTGTTTTACTAAGTAGATACTTCAAAGGATCAATCTTGGCTATGAGTCTTATCTTATGATCTAACAGATAATGGCATAGTTTTTGAGAAGCAAAAACCACATCCAAATATGCCATTTCAATGAATGTATAGTTCAACTCATATTTGACCAAGGTTCTACTTATGTAGTATATTGCTTTTTATTTGCCTATTTCATCTTCTTGTGCCAAAAGTACCCCCAATGAATTCTCCGTTGCTGAAATATATAGGATCAAGGGCTTGCCTCTGATAGGTGGCATCAAGATTGGAGGGTTCATGGGGTATTTCTTCAATATGTTAAAAACTTCTTCACACTTTTCATCCCATTTGAAAATTGTATCTTTATGCAAAAGTTGGGTAAAATTATGACATTTTTCCGCTAGTTGGGATATGGATCTCCTGATGGACTAAATTCTCCCTTGTAGTGACCTCATTTGGCTAATTTTTTTAGGTGCTTCCATCTTCATAATGGCCTTGACTTTAGCAGGATCCACCTCTATTCCTTTAGCCGATATAATGTAGCCTAGTAGTTTTCCAGATTGGGCCCCAAATGCACACTTTTTTGGATTGAGCCTTACTTTGAATTTCTCTAATCTGTCATAAAATTTTCTCTAGAATTTGTAGATGCTCCTCCCTTGAATGAGATTTTGGTAATATGTCATCTACATAATCTTCCATGAACTTATGCATCATATCATGGAATATTGTGGTCATGGCCCTTTGATATGTTGCCTCGACATTCTTTAGACCAAAGGGCATAACATTCCAGCAGAATGTGCCCCATGCGCATGTAAATGTTGTTTTATCTTGCTCCTCGGGTGCTATCTTGATCTGTTTATAGCCACTAAATCCATCCATAAGTGAAACATGGAATGTCCATCTGTTAAATCTATAATGGCATCTATGCTTGGAAGAGGAAAGTCATCTTTAGGACACACCAAGTTTAAGTCTCTGAAATCCATACAAATCCTGATGGACTTATCTACTTTTGAAACTGGTACAATATTTGAAATCCATTGTGCATAATCAATGGCTCTGATAAAATCCCACCTTTAGCAATTTCTCCAATTCCACTTTCACTAGCAAGGCTATATGTGGATGCATCTTCCTTAACTTTTGTTTGACTGATTTGACTCCTTTGATATTTAAGTGATGCATAATCAGGTTTGGATCCAATCCCGGCATATCATCATATGACCAAGCAAAATTAATTTGCTTTTCCTTGAAATTTTTTATGAATTCTTTCCTTTCTTCACTAGATAAGGATGTCGCTAGGTGTATTATCTTTGGCTCGATTTCTGATCCAATGTTTATCTTTTCTATAGGCTCGATCAAAATTGGAGATCTTTCTTCATAATGTTCAGGTAGAGCATCCAAACTTCCTTCCTTAGGTGCCTCAATTGGGTTTTCACCTTTGGAAACATCCTTTATTTCCTTTTCCTTTGGATCTAATGTTTCTACAACGTGGTTTTTAACACTTGATTCTTTTCCTTTTTTACTTTTTTTTTTTCATTTTTTTGTGGATTGAAAGTTTGGATACTCCCCTTTATCATTTCTTTCTGATATTCCATAGTAGAAGGAGGTTCAACTGCATTGAGATATTGGGACACCACATTGTCATTCAAAAAGGTTGGAAGGGTGGTTGGTTCAATGGAATCCCATTTGATTAATTCTGAGTGTATGAGAGTTAAGGGGTCAATACTTGGGCTTGGTTCAATGGGATTTAAAGATAAGACCTCATTTGATGGTTTGTACATTGTATCGTTCAAGTCTATGACATGTGCCTCTTCTAAATGTTCTAAAGAAGTAGGATCAAAGTCTTCCTCACTAGACTCCTCTAAGGTTTTTGTTGGATAAAAGTCGTGTAGATTAAACCTAACATTTGATTCTTCCATAGTAGGTCTCCATGAAGGTACATAGGGTTCACCTACCCATTGATTTATCTCTATTTCTATGCTTGGCACATCATTTAGGACCACTTGATTTGAACTAGATGCTTGATTTGAACTTGATTTTGCTATTTGTCCTTTGTCTTTACTAGAAGTGTAGGTATGAATAACATCAATACCCTTATCATGGCATGACTCGTCAAATAATGTATCCCATTCCCAATCATTAGATTCTTCATCACCATGGGATTCTAATTGCAATATCTGATCATATAGTTTAGGATAGTGTTTTTGAGTGTACCCTAATCATGTCTTCTCCTTTCTATCTCACCATGTCATTTCTATAGGTTCAATGAGTCCTTCATTCTTCATGCCCAAAGGTCCTTGACCTTTGTACCCCATCTTTTGCATGATTTAAAATCCTTTCACATATTGATGGTGTGGGAATGGATATATTTTGAATGTTTTTAACATGTCCACTTGATTCTTCATCTTTGTATAACCAGTTTAGGATCTCGTTGTCTTCTTCATCCATGGCGGATGATGTGCTTGCCCTCACAAAATTATCATTATATTTATGGGGTATATTTGAGGGTCTTCCATAGGACTTAGGTGATAAGGGAAAGTCCATCATGGATAGGGAGTATCTGCCTACTCCTTTTTGCTTGAGTTTGCATTGCTCATCAAAATTCTTCATCATTTGGTCCATTTTCTAATAATGGGTTTCTTTGGTGTATACTTGAATAGCTTTGGTTTGGTCTTCTTTTGATTTTTCAATAATATTATCCTCACTAACCTTCTCTTTTCCTTTAGTCGATGTAGCTAGGTTAGTGAGTTTTGGTATGTCTTCAATAACAATTTCCTTTTCTATCTTTCCTTTTCCCTTCAATAATGGGATGTCTTTAGAACTTTTCCCTTGCTCCATTTGATTAGGTATAGACCCTTATGCATTGTGTGGGACTAAAGATTCATTGATAAGCTTGATGTTGTTACAATATTGGAAGGGGTTTAAGTCCCCACTTACTATTATTTCCTGCCCTAGATAAGGAAACTTTAAACATTGGTGATAAGTAGAAGGAACGACCTGCATTTCATGGATCCACGACCTTCCTAACAAGATATTGTAGGTCAACTTTAAATCTAACACTTGACAAATGGTCTCTTTTTGCATGGGACCAAATCTTATAGGTAGTACTATGACTCCTTTTGAGGCTCTTTCTTCATCATCGTAGGCTTTAATAGTTATCTTTTTCTTAGGGTCAATAGCCTCCTCAAAAAATCCTAGGGCTTTCACTAGGCTAAGGGTACAAATATTAAAGCCGGATCCTCCATCTATAAGGACTCTTTTCACCCTGTGCTTATGAATCAAGACTTCTATGTGCAAAGGAAAATTTTGAGGATGATTAAGTGACATATCATCTTGCTTGGAAAATGATAATCAATGGGGTACAATGAGGTGTCCCACCATTTTTTAAAACTTGTCTACCTCCAACTTTAGAGGCACATTGGTCTCCAATAAGGCTTTCTCCAAGATATCCTTATGAGTTGGTGATAATTTGAGCAACTCAAGAATAACGATTTGAGTGGGAGTTCTTTGTAGTTGATCAACCAAGTTATATTGTTTTGATGATGAGGTTGAAGCTTGGTTTGATAGAACAATTTTAGGAGCATTTGTAGGTAAAGTGATTTTCGATGCTTTCCCCCTAGTGACAAAATTTGATGATGCTTCTCTTAATTGCTCCTTTACTACTATAAAATTTATGGTATTATCCTCTTCACTTAAAGTATTGATTGTGTTGTCGTAGGTATGAGAAAAGCTCACCTTCTCATTACCTCTTTTCTAATTTTGATTGGCATTAGATGACTCACCCTTTTCATGGTTCAAAAAGGGGTTTTTGAAGGTCGTATGATCCTCATTGTTTTGAGGCCCTTCAATTTTGATAGTTCCATCATCTATTAAATCTTGTACTGAGTGTTTCAACCTCATGCATTCATTGGTTTTATGACCTCTATTTCGATGATACTCGCAATGATGAGAATCATTCCACCAATTAGGTTTAACTTGAGGTTCATAATCTCTTAAATCAGGTAATGTGATGATCTTTTTAGCAACCAAGGTCCTTAATGCGTTCTCCAAGGGTTCACCTAAAAAGGTGAATTTTCTCTTGTTATAAGTGGAGTAAAAGGGTTTGGGCTTATTCCCATTAGCATTACTATAAGGATTATTAGCATTGTTGTTCGAATTGTTGGAATTGTTATTGGAATTATTGGAATTAAAGGGAGCTTTATTCATTTGATTTACATTATTTGAAGAATTAGCTCCAATTGATAAGTTAAAAGGGGTTGCCTTCAAGTTGTGCGCTTCCACAGCTCCGTCGTTCACAAGATTTTTGTTATTGTTTTTTAACCATAACTTTGGTTTATCATTGTGATTGTTGGTCCCTTGGTTGTTAACATTTTTAGGTACATAATTATTATTTTTGTTGTTGGTATTGGATTTATTGTCTTTAAATAATTTTATCTCTCCTCTCTTTACCAATACATCTTCAATCTTAATCCCATTTTTGATAAGTTTTTCAAATGTTGAGGGACATTGGAGTTGTAATCGATAATTCATTTCCATGGTCAAATTGTTTGTAAATATTTCCATCTTCTCTTTCTTGGGGATACTTCATGGATACCTTGCAAAAATGGTCCTCCACCTTTGTAGGAATCCTAAGAAGGATTCTCCATCTTTCTATTTGGTATCACACAATTTGAGCATCGTGATTTCGTGCTCGATGTTATAGGAATAGTGGGTTACAAATTTGGAGGCTAACTCCTTGAAAGTCTTTATTCCTTGGGGTAACTTTGAGAACCACTCTGTGGAGGGACCTCCCAAGCTCCTAGGAAAGAGTCTCATTAGGTATGTATCATTGTGCATGAACTCAATGCTTAAGGCACAAAACTCCCTTAGATGATCCTGTGGGTCTGTTTTACCCATATACTTATCATATTTAGGAAAAATGGTATTGAAAGGAAAGGGTACCATAACTAAGCTTTTGTCGAATGGAAAAGGACACAAAGCTTCAATAGAAAAGGGCTTAGGTTCGGTCGCCTTTTTCATGAAATCAATTTTCTCTTGGAATGTTTTCAATTGTCTATTCATAGCATTCATGGGGTTATCTGCTTCTTGGTCCTTTTTAAGTTTCTCTATATCATAGTCGTAGGGAAGCTTTACTCCCACTTGGGCTAGGTTTAGGAAAAATTTCTCCCTATCCCTATCTATTAATTTCTCCATAACTTCTAGGAATTCATGGTCTTGGGCTGCTCTCTCAAATTTTTCTTCAAGTGTTTCTTTAGGAGCTTGATTGACATTGCTGGTGTTATGGTTGTTTCCTCCATGTTGGTGATCATAAAATGTAGAATTTCAATCCATATTGTTAAGTATTTCCTCAAATAAATTTGGGAAAATATCCCCTTGATCTTGGCCTTTGAAGAGACTTTGGTATTCAACTTCACGGCCTTCGTTTGCAATGCAAGTGCTATCTCCTTGTAAAGATACCCTAAGTTTGTGGGACCACGTGGAAACCGAAATCCAACAAGGGTTTGATTTGAATTGATCCTTGATTTGATAATTGTTGATTTTAATTGAAGAGATTAAAAATGTAAGATGAACTTTCAATGGATATCTCTTTCACTCATTTTATGTATTTCAAACACAACAATCACACATACACTTGTTTCTTTTTACCCACTACACAATAAGTGTTTGATTTTGAAAGTACGTTATCACAGGTTTTGCACAAAAATAAACTTCAAGCACCTACCTAGCTCAAGATTGGTTCGTAAACATGTCTCTAAAAAGGTGGTCTTGCTAATTTATCAAGGCTTTAATATGTATTCCATTCAAAATGGATCCTAAACTTTCATCCTCCAAGTATATTAAGAGGCTTCCCACCACCGGTATATCGGAGTTTTGCACAATCTGTGAGGACTACTCGAGGAAGTTTGAAAATTTAGTATCCTTTTGTTACACACCCCATTAAGGATGTATGCATTTTTTTTTATAGTGGGTTGGATTCTCATGGAAAAAGCAAGTGTATCCCACTTTGGGTTGTCCCTCTCACTGGCCCTTTTAAGGCAAATCTCGGGAGGCAAGCCCAGTAAAGTTCTAGCATGTTCATCGAAAGCAAGGAAATGGAGTTAAGAACTAGTTTTTGGGAATTTGATTCACCAAAAGGTGAAGAGCATATCCCTAACTTTTTCTTAATTTCCCAAACACAATAAGCAAGGTTCAAGTACTATCCCACTAACTAGAGAGAATTGAGTGTTGCTACTCTCCTCTACAAACAAGGGGCTTTTGATTTTATGTGCTTGATTTCTTCACCCTTTCTTCTTAATTAAAAAGTTTAACACCTTTGGCATTTTGATTCACTAGAAGAAGTGAAGAGCATAGGCCTAATGCTAAACTTTCCAAACAAAGATAGGCTATTTTTTTTTTACTAGATTCTTAAAAGCACCAAATGCCACAATTTAAGGGAAAAATTTACTAGTTTGAGGCTTACCTTTCCTTGTAGCTAGCAAAAAGGCTAGGGGCATTTTTGAGTTATTTTCATGTTTTATGCTTACCTTAGCAATTGCTCCTTTCCAATGTACTTTTCCTCCAACAAATTAGTCAACAAAACCAACCAAAGTGAAGGAAACAAAAATAAACTTGAAGAAGCAAAGATTGAATTGAATCTAAGGCCTTATTTGTAAATTTTAAGGAAAACTTGATTTAAGGTAAGAAAATCCAATTTAGTGACACAAAATTTAGTTTTGTATGCTTCTACAACTTTGAGATAATTTTCATAAACCTGATTTTCTTGATTTTCCTTGCTAAAGCCTTGCCTTCTTGGTTAAATCTGCTCTCTGGCTTTTTCACTTTTCTGTGATCAGACATCCTGCGCAGACACAAAAATCATTTTACCATAGTCAGATTACGAAAAATTTGCAGTTTACTCAAAAGTGATGTCATAATGCTTAAAAGTGCTATTTAACTATTTAAAAGCATTGTTAATCTGATTAGAAGTGCTATTTAAACTTTCAAAAGCACAGGAACAGAGAGTAAAAGCACTACAAAATTGAGCAAAGGTGGTAAAAACTAAGTAAAAACACTAAATAAAGGAGCATAAGCACTCGGCAGCCAGGGAATAAGAGCTCTGAGAAATTTAGACTGAGATCAAAAGGATTCGAAAGCACTGCTAATTGGTGCAAAGGTGCACAAATTTATCGTGGACGCGCCAAAACAGTACTCAGAAGCATCGTTTGAGCTATCAGAAGCACTGTTTTCTACAAAACCCGAGAGTTAAAAATGCAAAAAAATTGACAAATATGAAAATTCTGAGAGATTTAGAAAAGTGAAGCATACTGCCCCACAGTGGGCGCCATTTTGTGTACAAGGAAATGTACCTTCATAAAATTAGTATTGAACAATAAATGAAATAGAAACTAAATAAACCACAATTAGTACTCTATTTAACAAATGAAGCATAATTAAGCATCCTATGGCTCTGTATCTAAGAGTGTTAATGTGAAGCTCTCAGCAAGCTACCATTAATGACAGTCCTAGAATGAGAAATGATAATGATAAAGCAAATGCCAACAATTAATTCAAATTGAAATGCTAAATTTCTCCTAAATTTCCTTTCTAGCTATAATTCTCAAGAGATTTGATGCTATTCTCAGATGTGTGGTTATGAACTATGATTTATTTTAGCCTTCCTTTTATAGATTTATGCAAGGGTAGGGGGTGTAGTAGAGTTGATCATGATTAAGCTTGAGTCGAGTCTTTGGTTCCACTCTTTGAAGACAATTTAAATATTGTGTCCTCAAAGCTTGGGACAAGTAGAACTGATGAATGGACAAGATGCTCTTTCACTTTGAGTGATTGAGATTGAATTTGGCTTGATCCATGTGAATGCATTTCTCAAATCCTATTGGTTGATTTATTTTCCTCCCTTTTTGGTTGTTGAGAGAAATTAGGATTTATTAATTGATTTTAATTCATTTATTTAGCCATGTACCCCTTTAATGGGTTGAATTTGATTTAATTCAAAACTATACAATTAATATAATTAATTGCACATTGATTTGATTTCACTTGATTAAAATGCTCTCAATTTTGATTTATCTTGAATTAAGAATTGATTTTAATTTTGATTAGCTAAATGTTTGATTCGATTCAATTGCCTCGATCTTGTCCTTGATTTGCTTTGATTTATTACTTATTTTTTTGTCCATTTTCAGGTGATTACCATAATCTAAGAATTGAAGTAATGGTAACACATTTTTGGTTTTCTTTTGACAATTTTTGGAGTAGTTATTAAGGGGGGGTTAATGATGGTAGGGGGATTACTTGTGTTCTTTTTTCCCTTTTTCCTTGATGTTAAAGAGGTAGAATTTTGGCATTATAACACAAGTGTTTCGATCAATGACAAAGGGGGAGATTTTTGCACATAATTGGTTTTCATTGATGTCAAGCTTCTCATATGGAAGGATTGTGTTGGGTTTGGAAACTTTGTATCAGTACAATGATCATGTTTTGATGATGTATAGTGTTTGAGATATGTATATTTACTGGTGTAGGGGTATGAATTTTATTGAAATAACTTGAACAATGTATTTCTAGAGGCTTAGACCTTTATCCAAAGGTTTTTCCATATGAAGCTTTGCAGAGGCAATTATTGGTTGTTACTGATAATCATATATTCTATTTATGTTAAGTATAGTCATTGTCACTAGTGATAAGAGATTGTTGAGGAAAGCATTATATAAAATTCAAGGGTGTCTCTACTCTTGATCGGTGATTTAGAGTTTTAAGAATGGTGATGAAATTTTAGATAACTATTTAGATAGTGTTTTGGTCTTCACTCCATTTTGCTACATGGTAAATCTTTGCTCCATTCTAGAATAAGTGAACAAGTTTTCTTTGCAAGATTATAATTCTTCACTCTAAGTTTTTAATAGTTGCAAAATAGTGTAACTATGAATCAAAATGCTTCACTTCACTCCCTATCAAATTGTTAAATAAGTTGAATTGACTAATTCAATGTCTATAATGTTTTGATGCATAAAATTAACCTTATTATGATCTAAGAATGATATGTTTTGACTATGAATAATCCTTGGGGGATCACATTACCTTTTGAGGTGGTTGGCCAACTTGTTTGTAAAGTTTCATTCTTTTAGGACGGGATTAAGATGAATGGTTTCCTACATTGATGTGTGTTGATCTTGGTCAGGTATTTGAACTTCTTGGTGATTGATCCAACCTATTTTAATGTTTCACACATTACATCTTCCCACTAAATGCATCAGAGAATGTTTTTTGGGTTGTCTATTCTTCATTTACACATTACTCTTTGCATTGGCCAACTTATTGGATACTTAAGGTTGGGACAATTATTTATAAAAGGATATGCCTCAAAGATTAAACACTAGATGAAGCATCAATGCAAAAGAAATAGAACAAGATTAAAAAGGAGATAACATTGTAGAAATAGATTAAGCAATTTCATGAAGATTGTGCCTACAACAGTGAATTGTATCTATCATTTTATGAATGCATTTTAATTAGTTCATAGATTTCATATTTTGTATTAGATAAATATATAAGGAAATGAGCATCCCTTTGTATTCAAGGCAACAAGCCTTCTTTTGTATCAGGGACAGTGAGTTTCTTGGGCCTTGTCCTAAAACTTGTAAATACTTTTATCATATAATGAGTGTAATTCTCATAGTGATTTTTCCCATTTGGGTTTTCCAAGTAAAATTCTGGTGTTATATGTTGTGATTGTCTTCGTCTAAGCTATCTTACCTGTGCAATTAGTTTATTACTTGTAAGAAATTATAAATAATCATATGTTTGTGCATGTTGATTCTCCCTCCCCTTCAGCATTCGAGGTGTTCAACACATTAAACTATTACAATGGAGTTGTGAGTCTCCTAGAGGGTCATTCTATGGAAGATGATTTCAATGATACCAAAATGTAGATCTATAAAGCATTATTAGATATCATACACAACCCATTAGGAAAGAATAAACAATGTTTTCCTTGGGGGTAATCAAACTTCTTATGATAGGTAGCTATGAATTGGTGAAGGAATACCAGGCTAAAGGTGAGCCACACATGAAGAACGTTAATACTCAAATCGTGTGATAGTAGAGCATATGGTAGTTGTTGAAATCATAGTAGAGAGGTTGAGTAACCCTTTGCAAACATTCTTGTTCATGCAAAGAGATTAGTGAAGAACCATATCTCCATGGGGACAATCTTGTTGTGTGCTTTCTTCTTTTTGTACAGTGACATGAAGAAAGAGAGTCCAATGTGATGCTTGGAACATAACTAAGAAAATATAGTGATATCTTGCATAAAATGAGTGTTGGGCTTTAATATAAATTACTTGACTTCAGTCTAGAATCAAAGTGCAATTTTGCACGTAGCTCAATTTATAGAGCTAAGTTGATGTAGAAGACATATTTCCAAAGTAAGCTTGTGAGGAGGAAATATTCTTATTGTGCCATGGCAATAAATACATCAATTCATGATAGTTGTGTAAACAATAATGGTCTTTATTGATTAAAAGTGTAAAATACATTGCATTTATTGATTAAATGTGTCTATCTAGTTTTTCATGAATCAAAGGAAGTTTAGTCCTTGACAATGAGTGTTCTTTGAGGCCACAAGTGCAGGCTTATATAATATATCATACTATAAAATGCAAGTTGCCATTCTTTCCCACCTAATCTATATACAATAGATGTATTTCTATAGTGGTTGTTAATTGGGCCTACAAATAGACGGTTGACATATGTCATGAATATATAGTGCACTTACATGTGGATACACTAGTAGAAAGTGTCATACTGATGAAGGGTGCTCCCCTTAATACCACAAACACATAACAGAAACAGAGAAACAACAACAATATGCAAGAACATAAAATGGGCCTCTTATTATCTCCACAAATGTGGAATTACAAACTTTCAGATTTACAATATGCAAAGCCACATGGGCATTCCCTTACAATATTCTATAGGACAAAGTCTCGAATCAATACCTAGATCTACTACCTGTACACACTAAGATGTGAACTTCTCTAAATCATTGCTTCCAAGAGAATCCATGGATTAAAAACCTTGATAAATTGATTTAGAGCTCCCTAGACATGGAGTGCAAGGGTGTTAAGAATGCTCTCAGCTAGAGCTATTAAGCCAATAACCTTGCTAGTAAACCATGTAATGGGAGATTCAAATGAAGACAAGGGAAAGAATGCCAATATCCCCAAGAATCCAAATGGAGATGAAATGCAAGCTATGCTAAGAATGGAAATGCAAGCTAAGCTATGGAAATGAAAGAACAATGCAACTAAGCTATGAAAGGAAATATGCAAGTATTACAAAGCCTCCTAATTAAGCTAGATGAATTAATCTAAAGCACAAATGAACCTAAGCTAAATATGAAGCTATGAATACCATGATAAATGAAACTAGAATAACATGTAGATGCAAAAGCCAAGAATGCTCCAAATCTTTAAAAACTTCAAAGTGACCTAGAAAACCTGCAACATAACATTAGCATAAAAAGTTGGGGGTCTAAGAATGAGAAGAGAGCTCTCCTTTTATAGGAAATGAGAAAGAATGGACCATGGAGATTAAGAGGCAAAAGATTTAATCAACGGTGGAGCATCAAAGAGGATAAATCCATGTGCACAAGTATCTTCCAATGAGAAAATAAGAGTTGACTTTTGTGTCCATATGAGACAAAAAGTGTTTTTTCCCTTTTTATAAAATAAGAATAATGCTTTATTTGTGTAACTTAGGATGAGAGGAAAAGTGGGGGGATTTTTTTATTTAATAAAAGGGGAGGGAATTCCGTTTGATTAAATAAAAACTTTAGGATAAGATGGTTAGCCCATAGAAAATAATCGAATAAATGATAAAACTAGGATTTGATCAAGAATAAGCAATTGATGATTTTAACAAATAATGCTAGTAAGGGGCTAATAGTCTAGATGACCATTTTTAGATGATTACATTTTCCCCTCTTTGACTAATGTGTGATCAATCTGGAAACACATTACGTCAAAGAATAGATCAGCCAAGAAGGCAAAAGAGATCTGACTCCAAAGAATGAAGTGCAGAGAGATAGCAAATCATGCATGGTCAGCTTGGTAGCGATAGTACTGAACACTTAGGAAAGAGATGGACAATATCAGGACTCAAGATGAGAAATAACATGTCAAGCATAAAGATAGATCGATCAAAGCAAATGGAATGGTCAAGAATATGCTCCAAAGAATAGCCAATAAGATATGATGTGTCTGCCCCCTCGGGATCGAAAGTGAAATCAGGTAGAGGGAAGGAAGAAGCAAGAGCAACATGATCAAATCACTAGAAATCATAATCGAAGATGAAAGATAAGAGAGTAACCATCAAGCAGTGAAGATATGCCCTAGTCAAGACCTCAGAGAGAGATGAATGAAATGAATGAAAGACTAGAAGGGTGAGAGAGATGGAGATGAAGAAGGAAAGGATGCCCCAATGAAGATGGAAGGATCAGGCCTCAAAAGATCAGCCAACTGCGTGGAAGAAGGAGAAATGTGATTTGGATGAGCGAGGTGAATGCAGATTTTGGTTTCGATCCCGAAATGAAGAGAAAATGATGTGATATGAAAGACAAGAAGCAAAAGATGTGATCAGGAAGAAGTGAAAGGTGAGCACAGTTGACCAACATGTCCACAAAAGATGAAAGGAGAGCTCTCTCCATATACAAGATGCAAGACTAATCTATCATGAACCTAAAAATGCAAGCTATTATGAAAAGTGGTTTACTTGCAAGGTCACAAAGCTATTAGTCTCTAATATTCATCATCGAGCGTTATTGGTAGCGTCACAAGATCATACAATACACACTAGTATAACTATGTGGATCTGAATATGATCTATATTAGATAAGAATGTGGAAATCCGGCCTAGGCACCAAAGACATATAAGTCAAGATGACTAGTGCAGTGAGATTCCCTAAATTTGATATAGCAAGATTATGCTCACATCGAGACACAAGAAAGTCAAGATGACTATAAGCATGTGCTTGCAAAAATAGTCAAGGATAATACCTTGTAGACCCCAATGTCAAGTGGAACAAGCATAAATGCTAATGATAGTTAAGACCAACAAAATATAACCACAAGCAGAAAAAGCAATAAAACATGTTCTCATGCCCTCAGTCTTCTAGCTATGCATCATCAAAAACTATCATTGGGAGAGAACACTCATCAAAGAAATCATCATAGACATCACACAAAAATAAAGTCAACCAAGTCTCAGCGAGTCAAGTGTTTAAGTGCATGTGTGTAGGTCATAGAGTCAAACTTTGAGTATCGCATTTGCTAGTGAGAAATATTGCATCATTCGAGATTGTGGATAGGATATCTGATAAGTGTTGAGAAACACTCAATGCTAGGGAAGTGTTGAAAAACACTATTGGGGTAGTATTGATAAACACCATTGGAACCAAGAGGCCCAAGAAACCCAAACGCACAAAGAGACCCAAGATAAGCTAGAACAACGTATGCCCCTTAGACTAAGACAAGAGTCAATTCTAGGCTAGGAGAGGCAAAGCGAGAAGTGGAGTGAAAGAGCGCCATGCAAGACTGATAGACATAGGTGCAAGGGTCTCAAGCAGTGCCTATTTCCAGGTTTTCACCACTTGATAGATTTTTTTCAAAAAAATTTTATAATTTTTTTGTATTTTTGCTACCAAGGTGCCTGTTTCCAGGTTTTCACCAAGGCACTTTTTCTATTTTTTTGAATTTTTTGAATTTTTTGGTGAGACATCAAAGCACCTATTGCTAAGTTTTCACTAGGATGCTCATTTTTTCAAGACATTTTATGCTTTTTAGGATTTTTTAGCAATATATCATTTTTTTTATTTTTTTCAAGATCAATAAGTATGTACAAAAGATGCCCCCAGACAGAATGGGCATCAAACTCCCAAGCAAGATCACATCGTGTAGTCCCAATGTCTAGCAAGGTGGAGGACAAAAGGGAATAGCAAGCTAGTGGAAGAGATGGAAGACAAGAGAATGAAGGAGAATGAAGGAAAGAAATCCTCAATGGAAAACTCCTCAAGAGTACCCAAGCTAGGGAAAAATTATCATGTAAAGCACATTTGGACAAGCAATGAAAGACTAGCATAGGATAAGTCACAAAAGCGTAATGCAAAAGAAGGAAAGGATGCAGTCCAAATGAGTAGACATGTCAAGAGGCTTCATAGCATCATGTTTTACTTTTTTTTATTAGATAAAGACCAAGGGGAAAAGGATAGGGAAAGGCTAGAATGAATGGAGGAAAATAAATATGAAGGCTAAACATGAATGAAATGAAAGCAAGATCATCGTAAGATAGCTCAAAAGATAGCCAAATGTTTGTGTATAGGTCAACATTGCCAATATCAAAGAGAGAAGACAGAATGAATGAAATATGTAGAAGAACTATGCATGATGTCTGATTGCCAAGTTTTCATCATGGTACTTATCCAAGGCACCACAAGGGAGTGGTTTTCACCATAGGAAAAATTTATTTCTCTTTACTTTTGCTACCAAGGCACCTGTATCCAGGTTTCCACCAAGGCACATTTTCAATTTTTTCATTCTTTTTTTTTCTTCTTTTTTTCACTTTTTTTGGAAGAAGGCAAGCTTTTTAGATAATGCTCCTTGAAAGGATAAACCATTATATGCCAAGGATTCAAAATGATATGCTCAAAGATGTTGATAGGGAAAGGAAGATGGAAGAGAAAAATAGAGGATAAGGTTTTATGTAAAGTGAGTGAGGTTGGAAGATAGGAGGAATAGGCAAATGAGGGAAAAGGATAGAAGGTAGAAGGGAAATGAATGGAAGGATTGTGAAATGGTAGATGGAAAGGAAGACAAGATCAACATCAACACACATCTTGAAGGGTGGCGAGAGGATGGAGGAAATGTGAATGAAAGAATACGAGAAGGAATATGGTGAATGTTTAGCAGATGTTGCGGTTCAGGCGCATGGAATGGAAGAATATTTTTGGAAGAAGATGAAGTGAAATCCTTTGGAAGCTTAAATGTCAACTTCACTTGTTGTTCAACATAAGACTCTCTTAAGAGAGACTTTGAAATCCATATAGTCATAGGCTTTTCATTTTTTTTTGATGATTTAGAGAGAATATCTTCAATGATGGATTTTGGAACCCATACTTGTCTTGTAGTTTTCTTCTTAGATATCTCTTTTGACTTTATGCCTCCATGTCGATTAGAGTAGACATGGTGATCTTCCTTTTTTGATGGATTCTTGTATTGCTTCTTTTTCTTATATTGAACATTCAAGTTACTTCCAAAAGACTTGGGACTTGTGGAAGAAGAAGGAGAATATGACTGGTTTAGATGAGTGGGTGGATGAAAACGATTCAAAGGTATGCATCTATGTTGATCTTGAGGAAAGATAGGAGATGGAGGGACGTAAGGACCCAAGGTGGATGAAGAATTAGGAGAGTTAGGAGGGGAAAGTGAAGGGACATAAGGGCCCAAGATGGAAGGAAGACATGAAGCCTTTGATATTGGTGGAGGAATTCCTAGGATGGATGTGGAAGATGCAAAAGGATAATCAACCAATTCATCATCATTTATATGACAACCAAGGACATCAGCATCTTTAGAGTGAGCATTAGGATTTTCAATAGGATCATGAACATCTTGAATAGGAGCAACTTCTTCGATAGGAATTTTCAAAGCTTGCAAAGACTTAGGAAGAGTAGAAAGCGAAAGAGAACATGGAGTGGTAGAACAAGAAGATGGAAGACTTCGATCTTGACAAGGAGTTTTGGATAGTGTAAGCATATCATTTTGCTTTGGATTTTCAATAGGCTTAACATTGGAAGTAGTAGCTTGATCTTGTGTAGGAGATGGTGGAATGAATGTAGAAGAGCATAGAGGATCAAAAGAACCATGAAGCAGATCAGGGACGTCATGAAAAAGATTGGATGACATGGAGGGTTCTTGATTTTGATCTTTTTTTATATTTTTTTCTTTATCACTTTTAAAGTCCTCTTGACATGGAGCCACTTTTAAGGACAAGGAAGCATGTTGGAATTGCATGAAAGATTTTGGAATAGATGGTGAAGGACTAGCTGAAGTAGGCATTATAGTGCATAAAGGCTTAGGCTCGCTAGGTGTAGCATTATTGGAAGTATTTGCAGCCAAGTGACAGTTAGCTTGAGTTTCTTTAAGAAATAGCCCTTGAGGATAACTGTAGGGAACTGCATGAAAAGCATTAGGATCTTTGTCAGATGAAGGATTTGTGAAAGATTTGAAAGACTCAGAAGCTTTAGGAAGTATATGGTTATTGGAGGAGGTAGGGGATGGAAGGGGACCATCACAAGACAAAGGTTCAGCATTAACATGATCTTGCTTGAGAGTGTAATCTTTATCTTCAGCATGAGAGTTCTTAGAGGAAAGATTCTCATAGTAGTGACGTTTCATATCAGCGTGGTACATTTTATATTCCTCAACAGAAGTGGATGCATCATCTAGGTATTATTTGCAAAAATCATCAAACTCCCTTTTAAAATCCGAATCATATGGATCACCATCACAATCTATCCAATATGGCGACCCATTTCCAGTAAGCATGGGCCTATGACTAAGAGGACTCTTAGGAATAGAGGTGTCATAGGTATCAAAAGGACTATCATATTTCTCATCATGGTATGCCTTGAGACAAGGAGTAAGACTCTTGGGAGAAGTAGAAGAGGAATGAGATCTTGAAGAAGAGGAAAATGAAGACCTGGTGGATGAAGAAGACTTGGATAATGAGGAATACGAATAAGACTTAGAAGAGTCATGATAAGATTTGGAGGATGAGGAAGGATGAGAAGAATTAGAAGATGAAGAATGTTTGGAAGCAGGATGGCGTGCCATGATCATGTGTAGGATTCTAGCAAAGACGTTTGATTCAATTGATTTTTCTTCTACTTTTGCCATAAGTTTATCATCCATGCAATTTTTGGAGGAATAAAGATACTCTTCGAATTGAGCAATGAGTTCAAGATCATCCATTCTCAAGAGAGGTTCCATAACAAGATAATTGAAATTCATGGTTCCAAAAGAGGAGAAATCAAGCATGGAAGAAATGAATAGAAGAGATGAAATAGAAGAAGGTAGACTAGATAATAAGAGGAAAAGAATCAAGAAGACATGAAGAATTTAGGAAGAGTCATGAAGAAAGAAGAGAAAGGATGAAAATGGAAGACTAGGAAGACATGGAAGAAGCTGAAGAAAGAAGACCAAGAGTCATTTTGTGCAATTTGATACCATTTGAGTTCATTTGGATGTTGAGCAACATGTCATGGCACCTAAGATCCAACCTGCACTGACCAAGGAAGACTGGGAATGGCAAGAATCAACTTCAGATTGCAGACAACTATGAGACAACAAAATAAGTTTGTGCGATAGTTTCCAAGCAAGCAGTGCGACTCTTAACCAGTGAATGTAGAAAATTTAGTTTTGAAAGCAATTTGGTCAATGTTGTAGGTTCCAAGTACAATTTTTTAATTTGAAGCACAATAATATTAGGAAGTAGACAAGTTTGCAAATAGTAGGTGATCAAACATGTCATCAAACACTTGTGCAAGAGCAAAAGCAACCTTGCCAAGACAAGCAATTGTGATATCAAAATGAAAAATCTATGAGTACTACCGTGATGTTTTTATGTTTGAGAACGTTTACACAAGTAGATCACAATGAGAACACTTCAAGCACTTATTAGCCTAGAAGGACAAAGGCTCAATACTTAGCAACTTGGCCCACACTTGATGTTCCATTGCCTCACACAAAGTGGTTGCCCACAATAGATGTTGGCTTTGTCATGGAGGTGTCAATGACACAACCAAAGGAACACAGATGGTGAGTAATCTTGGGGTGATCCAGGTTATTCCACTTGGATCAATCCTTGCACCAAGAAGCTAAGTGGAAAAATAGGGTGGCTTGTATCTATGGTTCTTAGTAAGGGCTTCTGTTCATAGCACCCCTCTTGCTCCCCAAAGGGACTCCTTACCTTGCGACAAGTAACGGACCTCGCAACCTCAAGAGTACCTTAAGCATTCTTGCTCAATACTTTTCTCATGGTCACAATCCCACAAGTACTCACATCAAGCGAAGACAAGCACTATGTCTACCAAGGTTTTGTATCCTTGATAGCCTTGAGATTATAGTGGGTTGGAATAGCTTGGTATTAGCTTGTCCCCACTTGGGTCATTCCTCTTGATTGCTCAAGAGCGGGCCCACTAAAGGATCCTAATGCTAAACAAAGAGTGGATTGACTTTTGAGTGTCAGGATTTTTGGTTCACCTCAAGGGTGAAGAGCATAATCTCCTAGCTCAAGAATCTCTCCCAAACACACCAAGCAAAGGTTCAATTACCCTCTTGCTTTCAAAATCCATAGATGGGTCAAGATTTTCTGGTTCACCACAAGGGTAAAGAGCATGCTTCTCCTACCACCCAAGAATCTCTACAACAAGATATTATGTTCCTATGAAATGAAATAACTAGTAATTGTCACACTTGAAAATGAAATAAATAACAAGCACTTGATTGGGTTTTTATGCTTTAGGCAACCCTACAAAAAATTTTAGTAGCCCTTGTGCATTTGGAGCTTTCACATGTGTTCTTTTAAGCAAATAATCAAGCAATGAAGGCACCTACAAGCACAACTTGTTAGCCCCACAATGGGTAGCACATCAAAAATTAGATAATCTGCAAGAAAAATAGCTCATCAAATAGAAAAATTTGAAAATGAAACCAACATGGTTGGATTAGGCTCGGAAGGAGCTTTCCAACGATATATCACACTTAAATTTTTGATACCATATGTGAAGATTTCTAAAAAATGGGTGCCAGTTTTCTAGAGTGAAAATGCTGAAATTTTCAAAAAAATTAAAAAGAGCTAAAAAAACAACCACTTTCAGGTCTGGGTGATAGTACAATCACTAGAAATGTCAAGCAACACTTCACTGTATATGAGGGCAAAAATTTATCTCTATGCGACAGTTCGCTGACTTGCAAGTGACAAAATATACTAAACAGTGCGATATTATCTGTCAAACAGTGCGACACTTTTTACTGGTAAAGTGTCACCCTGCTATACAAGAAATTATCGCATGACACTACAAAAATGTCGCACGACACTCTGAGACAAAAAAATAGAGAGCCGAAAATGACGCTAAACTATGACAAAAAATTTCTAAAAATGCATGAAATGAAAGACAAAACAATAATGTTCTGCCCCACGGTGGACGCCAAAAATGTACACACTAAGATGTGCACTTCTCTAAATCATTGCTTCCAAGAGAATCCATGGATTGGAAACCTTGAGAAATCAATTTAGAGCTCCCTAGGCATGGAGTGCAAAGGTGTTAAGAATGCTCTCAGCTAGAGCTATTAAGCCAATAACCTTGCTAGTAAACCATGCAATGAGAGATTCAAATGAAGAAAAGGGCAAGAATGTCAATATCCCCAAGAATCCAAATGGAGATGAAATGTAAGCTATGCTAAGAATGGAAATGCAAGCTAAGCAATGGAAATAAAAGAACAATGCAACTAAGCTATGAAAGGAAATATGCAAGTATTACAAAGCCTCCTAATTAAGCTAGATGAATTAATCTAAAGCACAAAGGAAACTAAGATAAATATAAAGCTATGAATACCATGATAAATGAAACTAGAATAACATGTAGATGCAAAAGCCAAGAATGCTCCAAATTTTCAAAAACTCCAAAGTGACCTAGAAAACCTACAGCATAACATTAGCATAAAAAGTTGGGGGTCTAAGAATGAGAAGAGAGCTCTCCTTTTATAGGAAATGAGAAAGAATGGACCATGGAGATTAAGAGGTAAAAGATTTAATCAATGGTGGAGTATTAAAAAGGAGCAATCCATGTGCACAAGTATCCTCTAATGAGAAAATAAGAGTTGACTTTTGTGTCCATATGAGACAAAAAGTGTTTTTTCTTTTTTTATAAAATAAGAATAATACTTTATTTGTGCAACTTAGGATGAGAGGAAAAGTGGGGGGCTTTTTTTATTTAATAAAAGGGAAGGGAATTCTTTTTGATTAAATAAAGACTTTATGATAAGATGGTTAGCCCATAGAAAATAATCGAATAAATGATAGAACTAGGATTTTATCAAGAATAAGCAATTGATGATTTTAGCAAATAATGCTAGCAAGGAGCTAATAGTCTTGATGACCATTTTTAGATGATTACACTACCTAGAACTACCCTAGACAACACTATGAGCCTTCTTTATATAGGCAATTTTCATCGCCCGAGAAGGTTCCAAAAATTTATCCCTAAGGGCCGACCAAACTTAGAATTATTTTATTTTTTATTTTATTACATCAAAGTCGGCTCAAAATAACTTTTGAAACCCAAACAAAAATTCTGAAGGAAAATTATTTTTCGCCATTTCAGGTGGCCCAACTTCTGGAGACCATAAGTCATCACCCGTTGACCCGATTGACTACTATAACCCCATTTCAGAAAGGGAACAAGGAGCTTTACAATTTTTGAATCAAGAAAAATTCATTTAACCAAAAATGAGACTTCATCCGGGGCCTCTAAAGCCTTCAAAATTGAGTTCAAAGTTTCTATACCCTGTTTCCAAAACTGAAAAGTTTCAATATCTTCAAAACCAGACTTGATCTAGCAATGAAACTTTACAGGCAGGCTAATATGACTAAGATGAACCTCTAACTGTGAAATCAGAACATTTTGAGATCGTATGACCAACTTACTAAAAATAGCAAGTTTCCATAAATAGCAGCTCTACACAAGATAGCCCTTATTGAAAAGAAACCAAAAATATTTTTGGGTGATGCAACATTACTCTTACACCCAGGTGCTCTTGCATCAGACACCTGAGGTAATTTGAGAAGTGACCCCATCACGTCTCAGATTTGAAGAGAAAAATCAAGACAGTTAACCTCCTCCCTTGTCATCCATGATGAATCTTCAACAGTTTGTTCTTTCCACTTGACCAAATATTCTTCATATGTCATGTTCCTTGTGCTTCTACCAACACAACTATTTAGTATATCCTCAATCTCTTTGGTATCTGAACTGGTTGCTAGAATACTCCACTGTGCTACTGTGATCTCATCTTCAACACCTCCTTCATGATACTCTATCAAATCTAAAATGTTAAACACTGGTGAAATATTTAGCTCAGTAGGTAATTCTACCTCATATGCATTTCCTGAATCATGCTTCTTCAGTATCCTACATAGCCCAAAATTTTTCATTTTTAGCTTGTTGTATGTACCAACTGGAAATCGCTCCTTCCGCAAATGAACCATAACTTCATCTCCAACCTGAAATTCCTTATGTCTCCTTTTCTTATCTGACTTAGCCTTATACTGCGTATTCATCTTGGTAATATGCTTTCTTATCTGACTTAGCTTTATACTGCACATTCATCTTGGTAATATGCTTTCTTACCTCCTCATGGATGTTCTTCAAGTGTTCTGCAAAATCCTCAGCTTCAACACTACTTATTTCTCTTTTATCTATCTTTCTAAACTTAAATGCATTTCTTGGACTATTTCCATATACAATATGGAATGGTGATTTACGAGTACTCATGTTGATAGAATTATTGTATGCAAATTATGCGTGTGGTAAAATCAAATCCCATCCCGTTGGCTTATCTCCAACCAAACATCTCAGCAAATTTTTCAAACTCCTATTCATCACCTCTATCTGTACATCAGTCTATGGATGATGTGATGAACTAAACTTCAAATCTATCTTCAACTTCTTCCACAATGTACGCCAAAAATATCCAACAAACTTAGTGTCTCAATCTAAAACTATGGTCTTTGGCAAACCATGTAGTCTCACCACTTCTCTGAAAAATAATTCTGCTACATGAACAACATCATTAATCTTCTTGCAGGGAATGAAATATGTCATCTTTGAAAACCTATCAACCACCACAAAGATTGAATCATGTCCCCACCGAGTCCTCGATAAATCGAGAACAAAGTCTATACTGATATCCTCTCAAGGCTTCTCTAGCACAAGTAATAGCTGATACAACCCTATATTCTACTTCACTCCTTTCGCCATCTGACATACTTTGTACAAACTTCTTGATATCTTGCTGCAACTTTGACCAATAATAATTCTCACTAACCAAAGTAAGGGTTTTATCATGACCAAAATGTCCAGCCAATCCTCCACTATGCTTCTCCTTGATAAGATTCTCCCGCATAGAACTTCGTGAAATGCATAACTAACTCCCTTTGAATAACATATCATCCTGGATGATGAAATCCAACCACTTCATTCTGTTTAGAGTAACAGGTTCCTTACAAGCTTTCCAAGCTTCACCAAAATCAGGATCCTCTGGATACAAATTCTTGAGTTCCTTGAACCCAACCACCTCAATCTGCATCTTTGTCAGCAATAGTTGCCTTCTGCTAAGAGCATCTGCAACCCTCTTAGACTTTCCACTTTTGTGTTTCAAAATAAATGTATAACTTTGCAAAAATTCAACCCATTTCAAATGCTTTTGATTTAACTTTCCTTGACTATTCCAATATTGCAAAGCTTGATGATCAGTATACAAAATAAAATCCTTAGGAAGCAGATAGTGTCTCCACTTCTTCAATGCCTGAACTATAGCATAAAATTTCTTATCATAAATAGAATATTTTCTCTTGGCATCATTCAACTTCTCACTAAAAGAAGCATTAGGTTTACCTTCTTGGCTCATAACAGCTCCTATTGCAGTACCACTAGCATCATAGTTTACTTGAAACACCTTATTAAAATTTGGAAGTGCTAAAATAGACTATTCTGTAACTTTCTGTTTCAACAATTTAAAACTCTTATCTGCCCCATTAGTCCACTTGAACTCTTTTCTATCCCCTCTCATTGTTTCAGTCAAGGGTCCACAAATACTGCTAAAATTTCTGATAAATTTTCTATAAAAACTAGCCAAACTATGAAAATATCTTACCTCAGTAGCACTCCTTGGAGTAGACCTTTCAAAAATAGTCTGTACTTTCTCTGGGTCTATTTTTAGACCTTCTACTGAAACTACAAATCCCAAATACACTAACTCTTTCTTCACAAAACTGCACTTCTTCAAATTTATCAACAATTTCTCTTCTCTCAGCTTCTCGAACACCCTATGAATATGTATCATATGCTCCTCAATGTCTTACTAAAGATCAAAATATCATCTAGGTAAACAATGACAAACTTACCCAGAAACTCTTTCAGAACCTCGTTCATGAGCCTCATGAAAGTGCTCGATGCATTGGTTAGCCCAAAAGGCATGACTAACCACTCATACAATCCTTCTTTTGTCTTGAAGGCAATCTTTCATTCATCTCCTTCTCTGATCCAAATCTGATGATATCCACTCTTCAGATCTATCTTTGATAAATACATAGCTCCACTCAAACAGTCCATAATATCATCCATCTGTGGCAATGGAAACCTGTACTTGATTGTAATCTTATTTATTACCCTGAAGTCTATACACATCCTTTATTTTTCATTCATCTTTGGTGTTAATACCGCTGGTACAACACATGGACTCAGGCTCTCCTGAATCAACCCCTTCTATAAATGCTCATGTACTTGTTTGTTCAGCTCTTCACTTTCTGCTAGTGTCATTCTGTGTGCTGCCTTATTTGGAAAACTGGCTCTTGGAATCAGGTCCATATGATGACTGATCTTCCTTACTGGTGGTAATCCATCAAGTACATTATCGGATACAATATCCTGAAACTCATTCAACAAATCTACAACTTCTACAGGAACATCTTCTACAGGAATATCTTCTACTTCCTCTTTACCAACTTTTGGAATTAAAACAAAACATACATGCTCATGCCTCATACCATCTAGGAATTTTTTTCCATCAACAAAATTTATTCTTGCACTACCACATACCTTTTCTTTTGTGTCATTCAGTGGCTTTAGCTTATGTCGCACTCCATCCTTTATCAGGGAATAGGTATTCACACGACCATCATGTACAACACATCTGTCAAACTGCCATGGTCTACCTAACAACATATGACATGCATCCATAGATATGATATCACATAGTACCTCATCATGGTATTCGCTAATCTTGAACTTCACTAAGCATTGTTCATTGATCATGACCTTGTGGTCATCCTGCACTCAGGTAATTCGGTATGGATATGGGTGTTTCTGTCTCTTGAGCTTCAACTTTGTCACCATCTCCTCTGACACCAAATTATCAGTGCTTCCACTATCAATAATCACATCACAACATTTACCCTCACACTTGCATCTAGTGCGAAATAGGCTCCTCCTTTGCTCAGGTTCATTCTCACCACTCAATAGAACTCTTATGTTAATCAATGTTTCTCCTCTTTCAGCATCTTCAAAATTTGATGATCTGACATCTTCATCTACATGTGCAACTCTGGTCTGGCTTTCATTTCTCCTATCTATTCTTCCTTGGCGCTGAGGACATTCAAATGCCCTATGACCTTTTTCTCCACAGTGAAAACATGCTCCACGGAAGCCTCCTCTTCCAAATCCTTGTCCTCCTCCTCTTCCTCTATGATCTCTATTACTTTGATCTTAGAAGCGATTGGAATTATTTCTTCTCTGATTCTGACTACTACTGGCCTCATCCTTCTTTTTCGGATCTTCATTTCGGCCTCCATAGGACCGTCCAGCAGATTGTCCACCGCGACCTCTTCCATTTTGTTTGCTCTCAAACTTCTTATTCAGCTTTTCCTCTACTTTTAGGGAAAACTGGTATGCCTCTTCAATACTATTCATTCAAACCAGATTCAGCTCTTTCTGAATGCTCGGCCTCAACCCATTAAGGTAATAGGTGACTTTCTCCTTATTAACTTCTGCATGGCCTGTTTTGATGAGGAGTCGATAGAACTCCTCTGTATACTCTTGAATAGATCTTCCTGCTTGCTTCAAACTCTGCATCTTCTTCAGTAGGTGAAGCTCATAATCAACAGGAATGAACTATCGCTTCAATTTATCCACCATCCGACCCCATCTTGTGATTTTATCCTTTCCTATTTGATTTCGCTCCAATTGGATCTCCTGCCACCAGATCTTCGCATGACCTTTTAGTCTGGCCTTTGCAAATTTGATCTTATCAGGATCCTCAATATCTTCATACTCAAAATATTCTTCACATTCATTGATCTAGTCGATCAACTCCTCTGGGTTAAGATTTCCTAAAAATGCAGGAACCTCAATCTTAAGTCTTTTTTCGATCATGGAAATGGCCCGAAAAAGTCTTTCTTCCTCCTAGTTCACAACTTCGACTTCTCCTTCTTGATCTTCTTCTTCGGCTTCATCCTTGCTTTCATCTCTGACATTAATATTCATTCCTTTGTGAATCTCTTCTTGCAATGCTCGCACTTGTCTCTAGAGCATTCTAACCTCAGGTGTTACAACACCAGCTCTTCCGCCACGTTCCCTTCGTGGAGGTATTTTTGCGATGCGCACTGAAACCCTAACCATGGTCTTGGTGCAAATTGTCTCACAGTCGACGATCTATTTACACACTCAGGAACTCCTGCTCTGATACCACTTGTTGAAGGGTGCTCCCCTTAATACCACAAACACAACAGAAATAGAGAAACAACAACAATATGCAAGAACAGAAAATGGGTTTCTTATTATCTCCACAAATGTGGAATTACAAACTTTTAGAATTACAATATGCAAAGCCACATGGGCATTCCCTTACAATATTCTATAGGACAAAGCCTCAAATCAATACTCAGATCTACTACCCAGAACTGCCCTAGACAACACTACAAGCCTTTTTTATATAGACAATTTCCACCGCCCGAGAAAGTTCCAGAAATTTAGCCCTAAGGGCCGACCAAACTTAGAATTATTTTATTTTTCATTTTATTACATCAAAGTCAGCTCAAAATAACTTTTGAAACCCAAACAAAAATTTTGAAGGAAAATTATTTTTCGCCATTTCAGGCGGCCCAACTTTCGGAGACCATAAATCATCACCCGTTGACCCGATTTACTATTATAACCCCATTTTGAAAAGGGAACGAGGAGCTCTACAATGTTTAAATCAAGCAAGCTTCATTCATTTGAAAATGCGACCTCATCCAGGGCCTATAAAGCCTTCAAAATTGAGTTCAAAGTTTTTGTACCCGATTTCCAAAATTGAAAAGTTTCAATATCTTCAAAACTAGACTTGATCTAGCAATGAAACTTTACAAGCAGGCTGATATGACTAAGATGAACCTCCAACTATGAAATTAGAACATTCCGAGATCGTATGACCAACTTACTAAAAATAGCAAGTTTCCATAAATAACAGCTCTACACAAGATAACCCTTATTGAAAAGAAACCAAAAACATTTTTGGGTGATGCAAGATTGTTCTTACACCCAGGATGCTCCTACATCAGACACCTGGGGTAATTTGAGAAGTGACCCCATCACGTCTCAGGTGTGAAGAGGAAAACCAAAATGGTTAACCTCCTCCCTTGTCAGCCATGATGAATCTTCAATAGGTCATCCTTTCCACTTGACCAGATATTCTTCATATGTCGTGTTCCTTGTGCTTCTGCCAACATGACTATTCAGTATATCCTCGATCTCTTTGGTATCTGAACTAGTTGCTGGAATACTCCACTGTGTTGTTGTGATCTCATCTTCAACACCTCCTTCATGATACTCTATCAAATCTAAAATGTTAAACACTGGTGAAATATTCAGCTCAGTAGGCAATTCTACCTCATATGCATTTCTTGAATCATGCTTCTTCAGTATCCTACATGGCCCAAACTTCTTTATTTTCAGCTTGTTGTATGTACCAACTGGAAATCGCTCCTTCCGCAAATGAACTATGACTTCATCTCCAACCTGAAATTCCTTATGTCCCATTTTCTTATCTACCTTAGCCTTATACTATGCATTCATCTTGGTAATATGCTTCCTTACCTCCTCATGGATGTTCTTCAAGTGTTCTGCAAAATTTTTAACTTCAACACTACTTATTTTTTCTTTATCTATCTTTCTCAACTCAGATGCATTTCTTGGATTATTTCCATATAAAATCTGAAATGGTGATTTACCAGTACTCCTTTTGACAGAATTATTGTATGCAAATTATGCCTATGGTAAAATCAAATCCCATCCCGTTGGCTTATCTCCAACCAAACATCTCAGCAAATTCTCCAAACTCCTATTCACCACCTTTGTCTGTACATCAATCTGTGGATGATGTGATGAACTGAACTTCAAATCTATTTTCAACTTCTTCCACAATATACGCTAGAAATATCCAACAAACTTAGTGTCTCGATCTAAAACTATGGTCTTTGGCAAACTATGTAGTCTCACCACTTCTCTGAAAAACAATTCTGCTACATGAACAACATCATTAGTCTTCTTGCTAGGAATGAAATGTGCCATCTTTGAAAATTTGTCAACCACCACAAAGATTGAATCATGTCCCCACCGAGTCCTTGGTAAACCGAGAACAAAGTCTATACTGATATCCTCCCAAAGCTTCTCTAGCACAGGTAATGGCTGATACAACCCTGTATTTTGCTTCACTCATTTCGCCATCTGACATACTCTACAACTCTGTACAAACTTTTTGACATCTTGCTACAACTGTGGCCAATAATAATTCTCACTAACCAAAGTAAGGGTTTTATCATGACCAAAATGTCTAGCCAATCCTCCGCTATGCTTCTCTTTGATAAGATTCTCCCGCATAGAACTTCGTGGAATGCACAACTGACTCCCTCTAAATAACATATCATCCTGGATGATGAAATCCAACCACTTTGTTCTGTCTAGAGTAACAGGTTCCTTACAAGGTTTCCAAGCTTCACCAAAATTAGAATCCTCTGGATACAAATTCTTGAGTTTCTTGAACCCAACCACCTCAATCTGCATTTCTGTCAGCAATAGTTGCCTTCTGCTAAGAGCATCTGCAACCCTATTAGACTTTCCACTCCTGTGTTTCAAAACAAATGTATAACTCTGCAAAAATTTAACCCATTTCAAATGTCTTTGATTCAACTTTCCTTGACTATTCAAATATTGCAAAGCTTGATGATTAGTATACAAAACAAACTCCTTAGGAAGCAGATAGTGTCTCCACTTCTTCAATGCCTGAACTATGACATAAAATTTCTGATCATAAATAGAATATTTTCTCTTGGCATCATTCAACTTCTTACTGAAATAAGCAATAGGTTTACCTTCTTGGCTCATAACAGTTCCTATTGCAGTACCACTAGCATCATAGTCTACTTGAAACACCTTATTAAAATCTGGAAGTGCTAAAACAGACTGTTTTATAACTTTTTGTTTCAACAATTTAAAACTCTTATCTGCCCCATTAGTCCACTTGAACTCTTTTCTATCCCATCTCATTGTTTCAGTCAAGGGTCCACAAATATTGCTAAAATTTCTGATAAATTTTCTGTAAAAACTAGCCAAACCATGAAAAAATCTTACCTCAGTAGCACTTCTTGGAGTAGGCCATTCAAGGATAGCCTGTACTTTCTTTGGGTCCATTTTTAGACCTTCCACTGAAATTACAAATCCCAAATACACTAACTTTTTCTTCACAAAACTGCACTTCTTCAAATTTATCAACAATTTCCCTTCTCTCAGCTTCTCGAACACCCTACGAATATGTATCATATGCTCCTCCAATGTCTTACTAAAGATCAAAATATCATCTAGGTAAACAATGACAAACTTACCCAGAAACTCTTTCAGAACCTCGTTCATGAGCCTCATGAAAGTGCTCGGTGCATTGGTTAGCCCAAAAGGCATGACTAACCACTCATACAGTCATTCTTTTGTTTTGAAGGTAGTCTTCCATTCATCTCCTTCTATGATCCGAATCTGATGATATCCAATCTTCAGATCTATCTTTGATAAATACACAGCTCCACTCAAATAGTCCATAATATCATCCATCCGTGGCAATGGAAACCTGTACTTGATTGTAATCTTGTTTATTGTCCTGGAGTCTGTACACATCCTCCAGTCTCCATTTTTCTTTGGTGCTAATACCGCTGGTACAACACATGGACTCAGGCTCTCCCGAATCAACCCCTTCTGTAACAGCTCATGTACTTGTCTATTCAGTTCTTCACTTTCTGCTGGTGTCATTCTGTGTGCTGCCTTATTTGGCAAACTGGCTCCTAGAATCAGGTCCATCTGATGACTGATCTTCCTTACTGGTGGTAATCCATCAGGTACATTATCGGATACAATATCCTGAAACTCATTCAACAAATCTACAACTTCTACAAGCATATCTTCTACTTCCTCTTTACCAGCTTTTGGAATTAAAGAAAACATACATGCTCATGCCTCATACCATCTAGGAATTTTTTTCCATCAACAAAAGTTATTCTTGCACTACCGCATACCTTTTCTTCTGTGTCATTCAATGGTTTTAGCTTATGTCGCACTCCATCCTTTGTCAGGAAATAGGTATTCGCACGACCATCATGTACAACACATTTGTCAAACTGCCATGGTCTACCTAACAACATATGACATGCATCCATAGATATGATATCACACAATACCTCATCATGATATCCACCAATCTTGAACTTCACTAGGCATTGTTCATTGACCATGACCTTGTGGTCATCCTACACCCAGGCAATCCGGTATGGATGTGGGTGTTTCTATCTCTTGAGCTTCAACTTTGTTACCATCTCCTCTGACACCAAATTATCAGTGCTTCCACTATCAATAATCACATCATAACATTTACCCTCACACTTGCATCTAGTGCGAAATAGGCTCCTCCTTTGCTCAGGTTCATTCTCACCACTCAACAGAACTCTTTTGTTAATCAGTGTTTCTCCTCTTTCAGCATCTTCAGAATTTGTTATTCTAGCATCTTCATCTACATGTGCAACTCTTGCCTGGCCTTCATTTTTCCTATCTATTCTTCCTTGGCGCCAAAGATATTCAAATGCCCTATGACCTTCTTCTCCACAGTGAAAACATGTTCCATGGAAGCCTCCTCTTCCAGATCCTTGTCCTCTTCCTCTTCCTCTTTGATCTTTATTACTTTGATCCTAGAAGCGATTGGAATTATTTCCTCTCTGATTCTGACTGCTACTGGCCTCATCCTTCTTTTTTGGATCTTCATTTCGGCCTCCATAGGACCATCCACTAGATCGTCCACCCCGACCTCTTCCATTTTGTCTTCTCTCAAACTTCTTGTTCAACTTTTCCTCTACTTTTAGGGAAAACTGGTATGCCTCTTCAATACTATTCATTCGAACCAGATTCAGCTCTTCCTGAATGCTCAGCCTCAACCCATTAAGGTAATGAGCGACTTTCTCCTTATCAACTTCTACATGGCCTATTCTGATGAGGAGTCGATAGAACTCCTCTGTATACTCCTAAACACATCTTCTTGCTTGCTTCAAACTCTGCATTTTCTTCAGTAGGTCAATCTCATAATCAACAGGAATGAACTATCGCTTCAATTTATCCACCATTCGATCCCATCTTGTGATTTTATCCTTTCTTCTTTGATTTCGCTCCAATTGGATCTCCTGCCACTAGATCTTTGTATGACCCTTTAGTCTGGCCTTCGCAAATTTGACCCTATTAGGATCCTCAATATCTTCATACTCAAAATATTCTTCACATTCATTGATCTAGTCGATCAACTCTTCTAGGTTAAGATTTCCTGAAAATGCAGGAACCTCAATCTTAGGTCTTTTTCCGATCTTGGAAATGGCCCGAAAAAGTCTTTCTTCCTCTTGGTTCACAACTTCGACTTCTCCTTCTTGATTTTCTTCTTCGGCTTCATTCTCGCTTTCGTCTCTAACATTAATATTCATTCCTTTGCGAATCTCTTCTTGCAATGCTCGCACTTGTCTTTGGAGAGTTCTAACCTCAGGTGTTACAACACCAGCTCTTCCGCCACATTCCCTTCATGGAGGCATTTTCGCGATGCACGCTGAAACCCTAACCACGATCCTGGTGCAAACTACCTCACAGTCGATGATCTGTTTACACACTTAGAAACTCCTGCTCTGATACCACTTGATGAAGGGTGCTCCCCTTCATACCACAAACACAGAACAGAAATAGAGAAACAACAACAATATGCAAGAACAAAAAATGGGCTTCTTATTATCTCCACAAATGTGAAATTACGAACTTTCAGAATTACAATATGCAAAGCCACATGGGCATTCCCTTACAATATTCTATAGGACAAAGCCTCGAATCAATACCCAGATCTACTACCTAGAACTGCCCTAGACAACACTACGAGCCTTCTTTATATAGGCAATTTCCACCGCCCGAGAAGGTTCCAGAAATTTAGCCCTAAGGGCCGACCAAACTTAGAATTATTTTATTTTTCATTTTATTACGTCAAAGTCGGCTCAAAATAATTTTTGAAACCCAAACAGAAATTTTGAAGAAAAATTATTTTTCGCCATTTCAGGTAGCCTAACTTCTAGAGACCATAAGTCATCACCCGTTGACCCGATTGACTAGCAATAAAACTTTACAAATAGGGTGATATGACTAAGATGAACCTACAACTGTGAAATCAGAACATTCTGAGATCGTATGACCAACTTACTAAAAATAACAAGTTTCCATAAATAGCAGCTCTACACAAGATAGCCTTTATTGAAAAGAAACCAGAAATATTTTTGGATGATGCAAGATTGCTCTTACACCCAAGATGCTCCTGCATCACATACTTATATGGTGCTAGTTAGAAGGCATGACAAAGTAGCACCATATACCGTCTTTGTATCTTGATTATGAGGTGTTGCTTGTGGCTACCTGTTAGATGCATTCATTATACCACATTGAATGTGTTGAGTGGATACATGTACACTCATACACATAATCAAACATAACATAGAGGTGCAATGAAAAGAGACAATGAGATTATTGCAAAACTTGGTCTAGCAGACTCCTTAAATGACACATGGCCATGATATTATGTGGTATAGTCTAGAGAAGCACACACAACTTTCTTATGCTAAGTATTGTAGAAGTATTTAATGTATATGGTTATTAAAGGGGAGGGCCTAGTAGCTTCCCATGTACCAATAGTTGCCTGATTGTGACCCATCTAACCCCCCCAATCAATTCCTTTACAACAACCAATACATGACAATTACAAGCCTAATAAAGTATTTTACATGCACTAATACATGTTCACTTGTGCACGTGCAATTTACCATTGGATATTAACTAGACAATTTGTGCAACCTTTTTTGTGGCCATAACATGCAATCATAAAAATATTTGTACGTGGGTATTGGTCGACACCTTTTCTAGATGAATATTAATTAGATTTGTGTAACTTATTTGGTGGTTGTAGCACATACTTACTAGGACATCTTCACATAGATATTGATCGACACCTTTGAATGACCACTTTTAGACCTTTGTGAATGCAATGACTTATCACATTATTATCAAAACTATCCAAAAGCTGAAATAATAGATGTAAAGTCTCAATTTTTTGTTTTGCAAAAATCCAATGTGCTTTGAAGAACTTAGGGCCTATTTGTTTGGTGGAATTAGATTGGAATCGGGATTGTCAAATCCCAGAATTGACATTTTCGATGTTTGTGTTCAAAATATGAAACTAGAATAGGGATTTGTTAATTCTCATTTACCCCCAAAATCAACATTTGAATCTTCCATCTAAATAGGTGGAATTGAAAAATCAATTCCAATTCCACTTAAATGGGAATTGGGGGTAATACAAAAATTTATAATATTTTGAAATCCATATGCAAACAACATTTTCCGTCTTCTCATTATAAATTCCAGGTGAACCAAACAATTCCACCCATATTCCAAAAACCATTTTCCATATTTAAGACTTCTAAAATTGTCAAATATTATAATTTGACAATTCCAACATTATTTAATTTCATTAACCAAACTAAAATGCATAATTAGAACACCCTCCTTCCTAATGAAGAGATGCCCACACTTTCCTTAGAACTATTTAGAATGGATACTTGCATAGATATGTGTGAGTCCTTCCCATCAAGTTCTCGAGGGACCTCGACCCACAAACCGGATTTTATGTTTGTCCGTTTTTAGCCGCCAACTATGTTGTCCTGTCTCGTAAAGTTACGTTTCACACGTAGAACTACAAAATTCTTGACCACGCATACGCGCAATCATCGGCGGTTAAATTGGGGAAGCAAATATGCCGGCCACTAAACTCTCTTGGGCCCCGTCTTGTCTATTCATTCGTGGTCTCTGAGGGTATTCAGATTTCAAGATAAATGTAATAAGTACTGGGCTACTATAAATCATGCGCGGGAGTCCTCAAAAGCCGTGATGATGTGCTTAAATTCCCGCCTGCTCTATAATATGGTGTTTTTCTTCCTCTCAGTGGAGCTCTGGCTCATCAATTTGCTTGTTTTGGGATGGATTTTCGTTTAAGGGTCATTCTGTGCTTTGTCATATTGGCCAGGTTGAAGCAGGGCGTTTGTTATAAGGAAAAAGGAACTTACAATGGGTGGAGCTATGCCTATGCCACTGCCAATGCACTAGCAGATGACTCTGACACTATTGGTAAACTACTGCCATTTTATATTTTGAACCTTTATGTTAATGTTTTGACTGAATTGAAAACCCTTGATGTTAAATGAGGTTTTAAGGAATAATATTTATGGTGGTGTATTTGAATGAATGAGTGAAGGAATGAGTTTTAATGAAGTCTATAAGATCCAACAGTTTAAGAGATTAAGAGATGTTTAGTTAATCTGTTTTCAAATTCATTTTCATGTTGGTTTTTCTGTTATAGAATTTGAGTAAGAGACTCGCAGTTTTTTAAAGTCTAGTTTTAAAAAAACTCATTCAAATTGTCTATCTTTAAGTGGTCATCAAACTGACAATGAATATCTTCATCTGCACACTCCTTGACAAAATGCCATTCAGTTTTAATCACCTCAATATTATAAAGATGCAGTCCTTTCTTCCTAATCTTAATAAAAGAAAGAAAGTGAGGAACAGAGAGATAATATGTTAGTTCAGCCTTTGAATAATACAAAGAACAAATAGATGTGAGCTTTAGCAAGTATTTCTCTTAAGCTAATGTACTGTGAAAACCCTATGCACTCTAAAAGGGGAACCGCTGGAAAAAAGTGTTTGGAAAGGTAAGTCACTGTTTGAATCTGTTGCTGCCTTTCTTTAGGCAGGTCCTTCAATTTTGACAAAAGTTTCGTGTTTTTCTCTGTTCCTGTCCTTTTCATGTAAAATTGTCAGTTGACAAAATTATGTTTATATGGAGTGTTTTGTTCCTGCCTCTTCCATGTTAAATTATCAGTAGCCAAAATTATATGTATGTGGAGTGATTTATATCATAGATTAGTTTGTTTTATTGTTTTATTATTTAATATAGGAGTACAAGTTTATGTTGATGTTTCTATTGTCAAAAGTTAAAGACTGAAGATATTGATTCTGTCAAAGTAGTCTGAGGTGTAATTCTGATTTCATCCTTTCTATCATACTTCTTGGTGTTTAAACCTTGATGGATGATAATCAAGGAACATACAGTCCCTTCAAGCAATTGAACTGCAATCTTTTGATTTTTTAATTACTTGAAAATTGTAAGAGATGTGAACTATTTAGCCTTCTAAAATTACATAAAATTACATATATTTCCCCAGTATTTTATATAAACATGCTATTCTGCTCTGAAGATTAGTTTTCTGAATTTCCGTGTTTGTGGGCAATGGCATAGCGGGAGCATGTGGGTATGGAAATGTGCAGAGGCGGAGCTATGGAAGCAACACAGCAGCAGTGAGCACGGCCCTGTTTAACAATGGCCTGACCTGCGGTGCATGCTTCCAGATCCGCTGCGTGGATGACCCACAGTGGTGTTTGACGGGCAGTCCATCGGTGGTCGTAACTACCACCAATTTCTGCCCTCCAAACTATGCCCTGCCGGGCGACAATGGTGGGTGGTGCAATCCACCACGCCACCACTTCGACATGGCACCACTTGCTTTTGAGTGCATTGCCTTTTGGAAAGCTGGCTTTGTACCCATCCAATATAAAAGGTAACTTATTTTCAATTGTTAGATCGTTTGATATTTCAAAATAGTCATTTGGCCAAATGTATACCCCTCAATCCTTGATGAAGAGATTTCAAGCTAACAATTCATGCTTTCTTAACAGAGAGCTAAAAGTTCTTTGTGAATTGTGCAGGGTAAAATGCCAGAGAGAAGGTGGACTGCACTTTACTATTGAGGGGACATACTTTTTCTTCTTGGTGGTGGTTACAAATGTGGGATCAGCAGGGGATGTGGTGGGAGTGAGTGTAAAGGGGTCAAGAACGGGGGGGTGGGTGATAATGAGCAGGAATTGGGGTCAGATCTGGCATAGCAATATCAATCTCATTGGTCAGTCTCTGTCCTTCGAGGTCACAACGAGTGATGGCCGACGCCTGACTTCGTATGCTGTAGCTCCTCCTCAATGGCAGTTTGGTCAGACTTTTCAAGGAAGACAATTTCTCTAACACACAATCAAATCCAGAAATGACTAGATTCTAATTTCTATAACAACTACTAAAATCATATATATACATACTATAATTCTACATCTCAATGTAAAGACTATGATTCCACATCGCAATGTAAAGTTTATTAAAGCTGTAATTCAAGGTATATTGCTTTGGATGCTTGCAGTCGCAGTAGTCACTCAAATTCCTCATTTTTCTTTCTATTTACGTTTCTTTTTTGGAAAGATTGAAAGTTAATGATGTGGGTACGACATTACCCAAATCCAAAGTCACATGATTGACATGAAGTTTCTGTGTGCACTTTAAATTTGTGAGGTCCCAGTTGCTGTACAATACCTTAATTGTGAGCCATATTGTCCATAAGTGATCCCAGTTGCTGTACAATACCTTAATTGTGAGCCATATTGTCCATGAGTGATGCAATCACAATTGATTCAAGTTACGAATTGATTGAGTTTTAAGTTTCCACATATATGGAAAACTTAAGGACGTGCTACTGATTGTTCAATCAGAAAATAAGTAAGTTCAATCAAAATAGTTTTTAATAACTTGTGTTTAACATGTTTTTCAATGTCAGAATTTTCTAAGAAAATAATCTAATAATTGTATTTATAATATTACTTAAAGTTTTTATATATATATAAATAATTTGGATGTTTTTTAAATTGGAAATGATCACGAGAATAAGATATTCTATCAATAAATTTGAAAATACAAAGTAGTTCAATTTTCTATGCTGTAAGATCTTTTGTTAAAATAAAATTTGATTTTCCTACACTAAAATACTTCTAGTAAATGTTGTTCATTGCAATTGTTGTTATTTGAAATTGTTGAACTCGGTTCAATATTTTAAAGACATAAGTGTGGGACCTTACTAACTTGATATCAAACCTCAAAAAAAGGAGAGTTTGTTTATCAATCTAAGTGCAAGTATTGATCCAATTCAAGACAAATGAAAACTATTGCATATTCCTACTATAATAATTCATAGGAAAAAGGAAGACGTAACATGGTAATGCACAAAGATTTAATTGATTTCTTTGCTTGTTCATAAAAGTACATGAAGCTTATAAAAGGCTACAAACTCATGCAAATCTCTATTTTCACTAGCAATTTCACTTCATAATAAATGTAAGAAAAAAAAGCATGGTAGGAGAGAAAAAAAATCCAAAAATCCCTATTGAACTAAAGAATACACAACATGATAGAAGTAAATAAAATGTGAATAAAATAAATATCTTCTTTTATTGATTACAAGGCTTGAGCAATTTTTTTCAAATTTAAAAAGAGCATAAATATATATTACAAAGATTTTTTTCAAATGTAGCATTCTTCTTGTTGTATCAAAATTGAGACTTAACTATTAAAAGAGGTTTGTTGGATCCTTAATACCCTAAGAGGAAAGCATTGAACCTATAATAAATTTCATAATGTGTACATTGTAGAAAATGTACTCATGACCTAGTCATAATTCTCATTGGTTACCTGTGTAGAAGAATGAGCCTTTGAGGTTATAAATATTTGAAAATACAAAAAGAACACTATTGGCACCTCTCACCATAGTTTTGAGCATCAATGATTTATGGAGTTGAGCACAAGAATTTGAAAATCACCCGAAAAATCTACTAAAATAGTGGCCTAAGCATGACATATTCATCATTGAGATTTGTAATAATAACAATGGTATTGTCTAAGCACCATTTCATCCTTGAGTCACAGGGTCTTCACTGAAAGGGCAATATGATATCACATGCATTCATATTGGGGGGCTTAAATTGGGCAAAAAAGGGGGGGCAATATATTGCCTAAATAGGGGGGGCTTTTTGGGGAGGGGGTTGGGGGTTTATATAGGAAAAGAGGTACGGGGGGTACTGGGTGGGTATTGGAGGGGGGTGACGAAAAAGGAGTTTTGGGCAATATTTTTTGAAATAGGGGGATTCTTTAGTATTCCATGAACGCATGTGCTATGATTTAGGTTCACTAAGTGAAGCCCCTATGCCTTGAGTCCATGCCAACTTGAATAGAGAATGGTTCCTCAAAGCCATTAGCTATGATCTAATAATTGTTGGGCATTGTAGATGCATTAATGGTTTTTTTGAGTCATCTTAGGGGTACCTAGGGATTTTTCCCTCGAATGGTGGAGTTTCATCATTTGGAAAATTAATGTGGTGCAAGAGCACCCAATGATCTTCATGCTCCATAAGGCAATATTGAGTTTTGAGTCTAAAATTGTTGTAATAAGGTCATATAAGACCACGTTGGGTGTGTTAGAGTCCATATTAGGTTGTTAGGAGTGTTGGTGAGTCAAGTTGCTTAGAGTTGTCAATCTTACAAAATGTTGTCAATGTGGCAAATGTTGTAAAACATGGAATATGAAAAGACACAAGCATAAATGGAGGAATTAGAATGATTGAAGTTGGAAAATCAGTTGTAAATGGTTTTTACATGTTTAAATATCCTTGGAAAGGTTGAAACCAAGGGGGGGGTGGTTACATTGTAAAGTGAAATTCAATACAGACATCTTTGTTTCTACAAATCTAGACTTTTCATTGCTATTCTTGAATGTGGTACATACCTGTACAGATGTTTTAGGGCATGAGACCAATTTGAAATGAAATATAACTAAGTCTACTTCATTTTCCTTTTTGTTTCATCAATTTTTGTTAAGATTTGTGAAATTTATGGCTATTTTGGTGAAAGCAGTTCTGTAAAAGTCCTAGAGGTTTGCACAGGAACAATCTTGTTTTTGCTCTAATCCGTACAAAGAAACCCTATTCCATTTTCATATATGTTGTATAAATCTCAAATGGGTATCTATAACTTTTTTAATATTTTTTTATATCATGTCTACAATGAAAATTATGGCCAAAATATTGAGTTTTCTTCTCTAAAAAATGTTTATTGGCTAAAGCATAACAATCCTTTTTTGGATCAAGTGTTCCAAAATAACCTATGTTCATTCTGAGATATGTTTTAAAAGGCCTTAATGGGTATCTAAATATCTTTTTTTTTTGTTGACTTGAGTTGGTTAAGAGAAGTTATGTTCATTTTTTTCTTTGGATAGGGCTAGTAGAGACTTAGGTCCGATTTTGTGAAGAGCATAACAATTAATGAAATCAAAGTCCTTGAGGGTTAGTAAGGTATTGAAATGTTGTGTTTGGGTGAATATAAGGTGTTCCTAATGTGGGTTGAGTCTTGTGGACACTAAATCTTTCATTTTCTATTTGTAGCCTATAAGGTAATGTGTTCTTATGAAGGACAAATATGGAGTTTGCAAGGTGTAATGATGATTTGTTGATTTGAACCCTTAACCTTCATCATAAGGAAAGGTCTATAATGAGTATGTTGAAAAGGATAAGCTCAAAATATCAAAAATGAATGAGGCATAAAAATATCTAGATTGGGGAATCAAAGGTGATAATGAAGTTTAGTACTAGAGGGATGATGGAAAGGCCAACAAGGGAGCTTTGAAAAGGAAACCTTGGCAAATAAAAGGCTTTTGAGATGTACCAATTAAGGATAAGGCCAAAGTTCCAACTCCAAAAAGACTTGATAAATTTTTGAAGTGTAAAGGATTGGAGCTCTAAGAGTGGAGATAATGAAGAACAAATACCAAAGGATTGGGCGGACAAGAAAGTCTAGAATTTTGACTCGATCATAAAGGATGCATATTCTTTCTAAACTTTCAAGATTTGAGGAGAAAGAAGAACTCAATCCACATGCTACAAGAACTGTATTGGGAGATGGAAAATTCTAAAAAATTGAAACTTGCAAAGAGTCTTAGAGGGGAAATATGGACTTTTAGGAAATACATGCCAAGTATAAAAGTTCATTCAAATTGTGTATCTTTAAATCGTCATCAGACTGACAATGAATATCTTCATATACACAATCGATGATGAAATGCTATTCAGTTTTACCACCAAGTTGCTATAGAAAATGCAGTCCTTTCTTCCTAATCATCTTAATAAAAGAAAGAAAGTGAAGAACAGAGAGATAATATGTTAGTTCAGCCTTTGAATAATACAAAGAACAAATAGATGTGAGCTTTAGCAAGTATTTCTCTTAAGCTATGGACTGTGAAAACCTTATGCACTCTAAAAGGGGAACCGTTATGAAAAAGTGTTTGGAAAGGTAAGTCACTGTTTGAATCTGTTACTGCCTTTCTTTAGGCAGGTCCTTCAATCTTGACAAAAGTTTCGTGTTTTTCTCTGTTCCTGTCCTTTTCATGTAAAATTGTCAGTTTTCAAAATTATATTTATATGGAGTGTTTTGTTCCTGCCTCTTCAATGTTAAATTGTCAGTAGCCAAAATTATATGTATGCGATCATAGATTAGTTTGTTTTTATTATTTAATACAGGAGTACAAATTTATATTGATGTTTCTATTGTCAAAAAGTTAAGGACTGAAGATATTGATTCTGTCAGAGTAGTCCGAAATGTAATTCTGATTCTTTTTATCATACCTCTTGGTGCTTAAACCTTGATGGATGGTAATCAAGGAACATACAGTCCCCTCACCTATTATATTCAAGCAATTGAACTGCAATCTTTTGATTTTTTTATTACTTGACAATTGTAATAGATGTGAATTATTTGGCCCTCTAAAATTACACATATTCCCCCATATTCTATATAAACATGCTATCCTACTCTGAAGATTAGTTTTCTGAATTTCCCTGTGTTTGTGGGCAACAGCATAGCGGGAGCATGTGGGTATGGAAATGTGCAGAGGCGGAGCTATGGAAGCAACACAGCAGCAGTGAGCACGGCCCTGTTTAACAATGGCCTGACCTGTGGTGCATGCTTCCAGATCCGCTGCGTGGATGACCCGCAGTGGTGTTTGACGGGCAGTCCATCGGTGGTCGTAACGGCCACCAATTTCCGCCCTCCAAACTATGCCCTGCTGGGCGACAATGGTGGGTGGTGCAATCCACCACTTCGACATGGCACCACTTGCTTTTGAGCGCATTGCCTTTTGGAAAGCTGGCTTTGTACCCATCCAATATAAAAGGTAACTTATTTTCAATTGTTAGATCTTTTGATATTTCAAAATAGTCATTTGGCCAAATGTATACCCCTCAATCCTTGACGAAGAGATTTCAATCTAACGATTCATGCTTTCTTAACAGAGAGCTAAAAGTTCTTTGTGAATTGTGCAGGAAAATGCCAGAGAGAAGGTGGACTGCACTTTACTATTGAGGGGACATACTTTTTCTTCTTGGTGGTGGTTACAAATGTGGGATCAGCAGGGGATGTGGTGGGAGTGAGTGTAAAGGGGTCAAGAACAGGGGGGTGGGTGATAATGAGCAGGAATTGGGGCCAGATCTGGCATAGCAATATCAATCTCATTGGTCAGTCTCTGTCCTTTGAGGTCACAACGAGTGATGGCCGATGCCTGACTTCGTATGCTGTAGCTCCTCCTCAATGGCAGTTTGGTCAGACTTTTCAAGGAAGACAATTTCTATAACACACAATCAAATCCAAAAATGACTAGATTTTAATTTCTATAACAACTACTAAAATCATATATATACATACTATAATTCTACATCACAATGTAAAGACTATGATTCCACATCGCAATGTAAAGTTTATTAAAGCTGTAATTCAAGGTATATTGCTTTGGATGCTTGCAGTCACAGTAGTCACTCAAATTCCTCATTTTTCTTTCTGTTTACGTTTCTTTTTTGGAAAGATTGAAAGTTAATGATGTGCGTACGACATTACCCAAATCCAAAGTCACATGATTGACATGAAGTTTCTGTGTGCACTTTAAATTTGTGAGGTCCCAGTTGCTGTACAATACCTTATATTGTGAGCCATATTATCCATACGTGATGCAATCACAATTGATTCAAGTTGCGAATTGATTGAGTTTTAAGTTTCCACATATATGGAAAACTTAAGGACGTGCTACTGATAGTTCAATCAGAAAATAAATAAGTTCAATCAAAATAGTTTTTAATAACTTGTGTTTAATATGTTTTTCAATGTCAGAATTTTCTAAGAAAATAATCTAATAATTGTATTTATAATATTACTTAAAGTTTTTATATATATATAAATAATTTGGATGTCTTTTAAATTGGAAATGCTTATGAGAATAAGATATTCTATCAATAAATTTGAAAATACAAAGTAGTTCAATTTTCTATGTTGTGAGATCTTTTGTTAAAATAAAATTTGATTTTCCTACACTAAAATACTTCTAGTTAATGTTAGTTAATATTGTTCATTGCGATTGTTGTTATTTGAAATTGTTGAATTGGGTTCAATATTTTAAAGACGTAGTGGGAGTGATCTCTTAAGTGTGGGACCTTGCTAACTTGATATCAAACCTCAAAAAAGAGAGTTTGTTTCTCAATCTAAGTGCAAGTATTGATCCAACTCAACACAAATTAAAACTATTGCCTATTCCTACTCTAATAATTCATAGGAAAAAAAAAGACGTAACATGGTAATGCACAAATATTTAATTGATTTCTTTGCTTGTTCATAAAAGTATATGAAGCTTATAAAAGGCTACAAACTCATGCAAATCTCTATTTTCACTAGCAATTTTACTTCATAATAAATGTAAGAAAAACAAGCATGGTAGGAGAGAGGAAAAATCCAAAAATCCCTAGTGAACTAAAGAATACACAACATGATAGAAGTAAATAAAATGTGAATAAAATAAATATCTTCTTTTATTGATTACAAGGCTTGAGCAATTTTTTAGAATTTTAAAAAGAGTATAAACATATATTACAAAGATTTTTTTCAAATGTATCATCCTTCTTGTTGTATCAAATTTGAGACCTAACTATTGAAAGAGGTTTGTTGGATCCTTAATACCCCAAGAGGAAAGCATTGAATCTATAATAAATTTCATAATGTGTACATTGTAGAAAATGCACTCATGACCTAGTCATAATTCTCATTGATTACCTATGTAGAAGAATGACCGTTTGAGGTTATAAATATTTGAAAATACAAAAAGAACACTATTGACACCTCTCACCATAGTTTTGAGCATCGATGATTTATGGAGTTGAGCACAAGAATTTGAAAATCACCCAAAAAGTCTACTAAAATAGTGGCCTAAGTATGACACGTTCATCATTGAGATTTGTAATAATAACAATGGTATTGTCTAAGCACCATTTTTCGTCCTTGAGTCACGGAGTCTTCATTGAAGGGGCAATATGATAATGTGATATCATGTGCATTCATATTGGGGGGCTTAAAATGGGCAAAAAAGGGGGGCAATATATTGCCTAAACAGGGGGGTTTTTTGGGGAGAGGGCTAGGGGTTTATATAGGAAAATAGGTAGGGGGAGTACTAGGTGGGTATTAGAGGGGAATGACAAAAAATGAGTCCGGGGCAATATTTTTTTGAAAATAGGGGGATTCTTTAGTATGCCATGAATGCACGTGCTATGATTCAAGTTTACTAAGTGAAGCCCCTGTGCCTTGAGTCCATGCCAACTTGCATAAAGAATTGTTCCTCAAGGGTACTTAGTGGGCATTGGAGGGGGTGGCAAAAAAGGAGTTTGGGGCAGTAGTTTTTTGAAAATAGGGGGATTCTTTAGTATGACATGAACACATGTGCTATGATTTAGGTTCACTAAGTGAAGCCCCTATGCCTTGAGTCCATGCCAAATTGAATAAAGAATGGTTCCTCAATGCCATTAACGATGATCTAATAATTGTTGGGCACTGTAGATGCATTAATGGTTTTTTTGAATAATCTTAGGGGTACCTAGGGATTTTTCCCTCGAATGGTAGAGTTTCATCATTTGGAAAATTAAGGTGGTGCAAGAGCACCCAATGATCTTTGTTAGGAATAAGGTGTCTCAACCTTGGATAATTCCTATTCTTATTATTTGTTTTGTAAAATGTATTTCTTGCAAATAATGTATTTAAGTGTGAGTGTACATGTCTAGTTGGCATGTTGATGTGTCACTCCACTTGATGTGTCAACATCTTGAATTGTGTGTAAGGAGATCATGGCTGAAATAGTTATGACAGATTCCTATGACACGTAAGAGCTATGTTTGGAAGATTCAATGATGGGTGAAGACATGTGGCAACTGATAAAGTTGAGTACTGTACACTCTTCCCCAATTGTAAAACTCTAATACGGCTATCTTTGGAAGTTGCCCTAAAAAGGGAAGCGCAGGATATAAGCATTTTTTAGGGTTGTGAAGATAGGAGAAGTAAGTGTATTGTTGGGACATTTTTTATGCTACCGCAATTTGTCTTCAAGAGTTGGAAATCTTCTGAAAGAACTTGCATTGCAAGTGTATTGTAAACTGTAATAGTTTTGATTAATACATTGTGCAGGTTTTGGAGTGTTGGGGTTTTTACCAAAAGGTTTCCCCAGGGTAAATCATTGTGTCATTCTCTATTTTCTGTATGCATGGTATATGGCTGCAATATCATTGTTAAAGTAGTTAACGAATATGAAATTGTAAGGATTTAAAAGAATTTGCACAATACTTTCCTTTAGAGATTAGTGTAGGAAGTTGTTTCTGCACCTGAGTTTCCTTACAATCTTCACACCTCCATGAGGCAATATTGAGTTTTGAGTCTAAAATTGTTGTAATAAGGTCATATAAGACCATGTTGGGTGTGTTAGAGTCCATATTAGGTTGTTAGGAGTGTTGGTGAGTCAAGTTGCTTAAAGTTGTCAATCTTACAAAATGTTGTCAATGTGGCAAATGTTATAAAACATGGAATATGAAAAGACACAAGCATAAATGAAGGAATTAGAACGATTGTAGTTGGAAAATCAGTTGCAAATAGTTTTTACATGTTTAAATAGCCCGGGAAAGGTCAAAACCAAGGGGGATGGTTACATTGTAAAGTGAAATTCAATATAGACATCTCTATTTCTGCAAATCTATATATTTCATTACTGTTCTTGAATGTGGTACAGACTTGTATAGATGTTTTAGGGCATGAGACCAATTTGAAATGAAATATAAATGAGTCTACTTCATTTTCCTTTTTGTTTCAACAATTTTCATTAAGATTTGTGAAATTTATGGCTATTTTGGTGAAACTAGTTCTATTAAAGTCCTAGAGTTTTGCACAGGAACAATCTTGTTTTTATCCTAATCTGTACAAAAAAATCCTATTCCATTTTGACATATGTTGTATAAATCCCAAATGGATATCTATAACCATTTTTTTATATTTTTTATATCATGTCTACAATAAAAATTATGGCCAAAATATTGAGTTTTCTACTCTAAAAATGTTTATTGGCTAAAGAATAACTGTCCTTTTTTGGATCAAGTGTTTCGAAATAACCTATGTTCATTCTGAGATATGTTTTAAAAGGCCTTAATGGGTATCTAAAAGCCTATTTTTTTTGTTGACTTGTGTTGGTTAAGAGAAGTTATGTCCAATTTTGTCTCTGGACATGGCTAGTTGAAACTTAGGCCTGATTTTGTGAAGAGTGTAACTATTAATGAAATCAAAGTCCTTGAGGGTTGATAAGTTATTGAAATGTCATGTTTGGGTAAACATAAGGTGTTCCTAATGTGGGTTGAGTCTTCTGGACACTAAAGCTTTCATTTTCTATTTGTAACTTAGAAGGCAATGTGTTCTTATGAAGGGCAAATATGGAGTTTGCAATGTGTACTAATGTGTACTAATGGTGATTTGGTGATTTGTTGATTTGTCTTCTCCATTTGGTCTTGCAAGCTATAAAACATTAGATTGTTTGCATCTAGTTATGATATATGGTCCGCTCTAAATAACATCAAACTTGGTATATCTTCTAGCCTTTTCTCTACCTTCATCAAGATCAAATTTCCTTCTTTTAATGTATTTTCAAATATTTTCTTAACAAAAGCTCTCTTGAATTTCACTTGATGAGCTTCAAGAATTTTCATGGCTATGCTTCTCGTGTCTTGTAATTTTATTAGCTCAACAAACATAATGGCCATTGCATGAATTTCTAGTAATTCCAATTGTTGGTGCAAGCTCGAAAGTAAGTAACTCAAATTATAAAGCAAGTATTATTTTTGGCCAATAGATAAACATGAAACAAGTTCTATCAGTAGTTCTTTTTCGTGTACACCTATCAACCCAAAGTGTTATCTTCAAATTTTTATTCCAAGACCTTTGATTTCCCTCCATCATCCTCTTGATCGTATTGATTAGGTTCTTGTTGGTTGACTTAGCCAATCAATTACCTTGTGCATAATAGTTTGATGGAGTCTTCAAGTAGATGCAATGATTTAAAATTTATGCACTAATATGAGTACCAATAAATTATTTTGCATAGTCTAAAATGATGGTAGAAGGAACGCCAAACTTTGTTACAATTTGTTCTAGGAAGTCCAAAATTGAAGCTTTAGTAGCTTTCTTAGGTGTAGTTGCTTGCTTCTATACATATTGTGAAGTAATCGATGGATATCTAAACCTATTTTTGCCTATCACTATTTGGTGGATTAATCATGCCAGTGAAATCTAAATTCTAATTGATAAAAGGTTGATCAACTTGAGGATGGAGAAGAAGGATGACTAGTTTTTTCTTTCTTACAAAGTAAGCACATTTTAAACTTTTCTTATCCATTTATTGGCATCATTAAAAAAAATAGGCCAATTGTGACTAGCTCTCATTGTCTTAGCAACACTAGCTCTTAGATAGAAATGACCTCCCACGAGCCATCATGAAACTCTTCAAGTACCTTGTTAATTTGACTTTGGTAAATGCATATTAACAAAACTCTATTCACAAAAAGGAAAAAAAGGAATGGATTACAATATGAAATACCTTGTCTTTGCCCTATTAAGGCCTCGAGGATACTCACTTGTTTGCAATAAAGTAACCATATCATGAACTCAATTATTTCGAAATTCCAGCTCAATTAATTGGGCTTCTTCTAGTATGTAGATGCTCTTATTATTAGCTTAAAGGTTGCTATAATTTTCTCACACAATCCTTTACCTCTCCCAACTATTAATTTTTCAATGTACTGGGGCCAGATCTGGCATAGCAATATCAATCTCATTGGTCAGTCTCTGTCCTTCGAGATCACTACCAGTCATGGCCGACGCTCCTCCTCAATAGCAGTTTGGTCAGACTTTTCGAGGAAGACAACTTCTATGACACACAATCAAATCCAGAAATGAGTAGTATTATATATACAGACTATAATTCTACATCACAATGTAACAATGTAAAGACTGATTCCACATCACAATGTAAAGTTTATTAGAGCTGTAATACAAGGTATATTGCTTTGGATGCTTGCAGTTGCAGTAGTCACTCAAATTCCTCATTTTTCTTTCTGTTTACGTTTTTGGGAAAGATTAAAAGTTAATGATGTGGGTACGACATTACCCAAATCCAAAGTTACATGATTGCCATGAAGTTTCTGTGTGCACTTTAAATTTGAGAGGTCCCAGTTGCTGTACAATACCTTATATTGTGAGCCATATCATCCATACGTGATGCAATCACAATTGATTCAAGTTACGAATTGATTGAGTTTTAAGTTTCCACATATATGGAAAACTTCAGGACGTGCTACTGATTGTTCAATCAGGAAATAAGCAAGTTCAATCGAAATAGTTTTTAATAACTTGTGTTTAATCTGTTTTTCAATGTAAGATTTTTTTAAGAAAATATATATATATATATATATATATATATATATATATATATATATATATATAAAAGTGATTTGGATGTCTTTTAAATTGAAAATGATCATGAGAATAAGATATTCTATCAATAAATTTGAAAATATAAAGTGGTTCAATTTTTCATATTGTGAGATCTTTTATTAAAATAAAATTTGATTTTCCTACATAAAAATACTTTAGTTAATGTTATTTAATACTGTTCATCGCAATTGTTAAACTCGGTTCAATATTTTAAAGACATAATGGGAGTGATCTCTCAAGTGTGGGACCTTGCTAACTTGATATCAAACCTCAAAAAAAGAAGAGTTGGTTTCTCAACTTAGGTGCAAGTATTGATCCAACTCAGCACAAATTAAAACTATTGCCTATTCCTACTCTAATAATTCATAGGAAAAAGGAAGACGTAACATGGTAATGCACATAGATTTAATTGTTTTCTTTGCTTGTTCATAAAAGTACATGAAGCTTATAAAAGGCTACAAACTCATGCAAATCTCTATTTTCACTAGCAATTTCACTTCGTAATAAATGTAAGAAAAATAAGCATGGTAGGAGAGAAAAAAAATTCAAAAATCCTTATTGAACTAAAGAATACACAACATGATAGAAGTAAATAAAATGTGAATGAAATAAATATCTTCTTTTATTGATTACAAGGCTCGAGCAATTTTTTACAAATTTAAAAAGAGCATAATTACATATTACAAAGTTTTTTTTCAAATGTATCATTCTTCTTCTTGAAGAGGTTTGTTGGATCCTTAATACTCTAAGAGGAAAGCATTGAATCTATAATAAGTTTCATATTGTGTACATTGTAGAAAATGCACTCATGACCTAGTCATAATTCTCATTGATTACCTGTGTAGAAGAATGACCCTTTGAGGTTATAAATATTTGAAAATACAAAAAGACCACTATTGGCACCTCTCACCATAGTTTTGAGCATCGATGATTTATGGAGTTGAGCACGAGAATTTGAAAATCACCCAAAAAATCTACTAAAATAGTGGCCTAAGTATGACATGTTCATCATTGAGATTTGTAATAATAACAATGGTATTGTCTAAGCACCATTTTTCATCCTTGAGTCACGAGGCCTTCACTGAAGGGGAAATATGATATCACGTGCATTCATATTGGGGGGCTTAAAATGGGCAAAAAAGGGGGGCAATATATTACCTAAATAGGGGGGGTTTTTTGGGGAGGGGGTTGGGGGTTTATATAGGAAAAGGGGTTCGGGGGTACTAGGTGGGTATTGGAGGTGGGTGACAAAAAATGAGTTTGGAGCAGTATTTTTTTGAAAATAGGGGGATTCTTTAGTATGCCATGAATGCACATGCTATGATTCAAGTTCACTAAGTGAAGCCCTTGTGCCTTGAGTCCATGCCAACTTGGATAAAGAATGGTTCCTGAAGGGTACTCAGTGGGTATTGGAGGGGGGTGACAAAAAAGGAGTTTGGGGCAATATTAATTAAAACTAGAGGGATTCTTTAGTATGTCATGAACACATGTGCTATGATTCAGGCTCACTAAGTGAAGCCTATATGCCTTGAGTCCATGCCAGCTTGAATAAATAATGGTTCCTCAATGCCATTAGCTACGATCTAATAATTGTTGGGCATTGTAGATGCATTAATGATGTTTTTGAGTCATCTTAGGGGTACCTAGGGATTTTTCCCTTGAATGGTGGAGTTTCATCATTTGGAAAATTAAGGTGGTGTAGAAGGACCCAATGATCCACATGCCTCCATGAGGCAATATTGAGTTTTGAGTCTAAAATTATTGTAATAACGTCATATAAGACCATTTTGGGTGTGTTAGAGTCCATATTAGGTTGGTAGGAGTGTTGGTGAGTCAAGTTTCTTAAAGTTGTCAATCTTACAAAAATGTTGTCAATGTGGCAAATGTTGTAAAACATGGAATATGAAAAGACACAAGCATAAATGAAGGAATTAGAACAATTATATTTGGAAAATCAGTTGTAAATGGTTTTTACATGTTTAAATAGCCTTCGAAAGGTTGAAACCAAGGGGGGATGGTTAAATTGTAAAGTGAAATTCAATACAGACATCTTTGTTTTTGCAAATCTAGACATTTCATTGTTCTTGAATGTGGTACAGACCTATACAAAAGTTTTAGGGCATGAGACCAATTTGAAATGAAAGATAGCTAAGTCTACTTCATTTTCCTTTTTGTTTAAAACAGTTTTCATTAAGATTTGTGAAATTTATGGCTATTTTTGTGAAAGTAGTTTTGTTAAAGTCCTAGAGTTTTGCACACGAACAATCTTGTTTTTGCCCTAATCTGTACAAAGAAACCCTATTCCATTTTGACATATGTTGTATAAATCCCAAATGGGTATCTATAGCTATTTTTATATTTTTTATATCATGTCTACAATGAAAATTATGGCCAAAATATTGAGTTTTCTACTCTAAAAAATGTTTATTGGCTAAAGCATAACAATCCTTTTTTGGATCAAGTGTTCCGAAATAACTTATGTTCATTCTAAGATATGTTTTAAAAGGCCTTAATGGGTATCTAGAAAAATATGTTTTTTGTTGACTCGAGTTGGTTAAGAGAAGTTATGTTCAATTTTTTCTTTGGACATGGCTAGTAGAGACTTAGGCCTGATTTTGTGAAGAGCTTAAGAGTTAATGAAATCAAAGTCCTTGAGGGTCACTAGGGTATTGAAATGTCATGTTTGGGTGAATATAAGGTGTTCCTAATGTGGGTTGAGTCTTGTGGACACTAAAGCTTTCATTTTCTATTTGTAGCCTATAAGGCAATGTGTTCTTATGAAGGGAAAATATGGAGTTTGCAAGGTTTAATGGTGATTTGTTGATTTGAACCCTTAACCTGCATCATAAGGAAAGTTCTATAATGAGTATTCCGAGAAGGATAAGCTCAAAATATCAAAAAGGAATGAGGCATCAAAATATCTAGATTGGGGAATTAAAGGTGATAATGAAGTTTAGTACTAGAGGGATGATGGAAAGGCCAACAAGGGAGCTTTGAAAAGGGAGCCTTGGAAAATAAAAGGCTTTTGAGATGTACCAATTAAGCATAAGTTGAAAGGTCTAACTCAAAAAGGACTTGAGAAAGTTTTGAAGTGTAAGGGATTGGAGCTCTAAGGGTGGAGATAATGAAGAACAAATACCAAAGGATTGGGTGGACAAGAAAGTCTAGAATTTTGACTCGATCATAAAGGATGCATATTCTTTCTAAACTTTCAAGATTTGAGGAGAAAGAACTCAATCCACATGCTACAAGAACTGTATTGGGAGATGGAAAACTCTAAAAAAATGAAACTTGTAAAGAGTCTTAGATGGGAAATATGGACTTTTAGGAAATACATGCAAAGTATAAAAAGTTTAATGAGGATACTAGGATTTAAAGCCTTGACACTCCAAAGACTTCAAACATTTAGAGAGAATTTGAAAGACTTAAGAAATTTTTTAGGAGAGGGAGTTAGGGGTGATAAAGAAGGTATGCAAGTATGTAAAACCCTAAAAAGCTAAAATTTTGACAAACACACAAAACACTAAGTAAAATTCCACAAATAGTCTCAATCTTAGGATTTTTATTGAATTTTCTCTTTTGACTTTTATGGGAGCCATTCAAGAAGTCTCCGATCAATTATAAATTTTGGGTCAAAATGATAATATTTTGGCAACCTCTACAATATGATTGCTTTCTAATCATAGATCCATTCACTTTATCTAATTTATTGGTCATGGAGTTTCTATAAACCTTACAAGAAAATTAGGAGAAACAATTCTAATTGAAATATTGCATGACTATAAAAACTAAAAAGAATACTTCGAAGTATAATCAATATAGAGGGCAACATACACAAACAAAAAATGGAGGAATTTAAAAGAATTAAAGTCATGCACTCTCCTAATGAGTATGCAAAGTGTGCAACAACACTTATTTGCAAAAAATAAACTATTCTAAATTTTTACATGATTTATAAATTAACCTCAAAAACATGGTTTGGGGTGTATTCTATTGATTGGGATGAAGACCTTCTTCTCCATTTGGTCTTGCTAGCTATAAAACATTAGATTGTTTGCATCTTGTTATGATATATGGTCCACTCTAAACAACATCAAACTTGGTATATCTTCTAGCCTTTTCTCTATCTTCATCCCACTTCAAGATCAAATTTCCTTCTTTGAATGTATTTTCAAATATTTTCTTATCAAAAGCTCTCTTTAATTTCACTTGATGAGCTTCAAGAATTTTCATGGCTATTCTTCTTGTGTCTTGCAATTTTATTGGCTCAACAAACATAATGCCTATTGCATAATATTCTAGTAATTCCAATTGTTGGTGCAAGCTTCAAAGAAAGTAACTCAAATTATGGAGCAAGTATTATTTTTGTCCAATAGATAAACATGAAACACGATTTTTCAGTAGTTCTTTTCGATACTCCTAAGAGTTATTTTTGTTGTCATTAGTTATGAGGAATTCATAATTTGGTAATGAAAAAAATACAAGTCAGTAAAGCAGAGAAATCTATTCAATAAAGGAAGTAAGAAGATAGGGAATTTCGATAAAGAAGAAGCAAGCATAGGCACCAACAATGCAGAACCGAGCACTGAGAACCAAGTTGTACCGAGCACTGAACCGAGAAGAGAAGAAAGTTATCAATTTAAGGAAAATGTGTTACTGAGCAAAGGAAATTGACACCCAAATAATTTTTAAGTACATTGAATCTGGACAATGAACACAAAATGGTTTACTAATCTCGAGGAGATCATATAACAGAACATTGGAGATTGGAACATAATGATTACACATGATTATGAGGCGAGATCTGCCAATGAGAATTAAGGATGGAATATGCATTGGAAGAGTAACCAATGCTAGCACGACTTGCAGAGATGATTCTAGAATATCTAGCATTGCTTCTAGAATTGTATTTAAATGGATCAGAGAGTGAAGATTATAATGTTTTTATGATGGTTGTGGTTTATATGAATTCAAGTGGAGATTGCGTGTGTGAAGAAGATTACTAAGTAGGTGATAATCAGTGAAGCCACTGAGCAACAAAACAATGAAGAATATATAGAAATTGTGATCTACCAAGTACTAAATTGTTAGTGTGAAAGGTACATAGTATGAGGTAATGAGTTATTGAGCATAAAGAGTTTGATAAGCATATGTTTGATGCAATTTTGACAAACATATTTAGTGTTACTAATTAAAGAGTAATTGGAGTTGTAAAGTCTCTTGACTGAGCAGATCCTAGAAAATCTTATTTGTAAATCCTTTAACTATGTATAGTTCTTAGATTAGAATTGTAAAATACTTTCACAAGGTAGACTTAATAAACTAAAGACTTTTAACTAGGTTAATACTCTTAACAGGGTAAGCTATCAAAAGCTAAACATTATAGCTCTAACTAAGCAAACTTTATTCTACAGTAGTGGCATCTTGTGGGTTTCATCCCCACCGCAATTTTATCCTCTAACAATGATTTCTATGATACCAAATATTTGTGTTATGTGTTATTTGTTAAATGTTTTATATTTTTCATGTGATGTATGCAAATGTTAAGAACTCAATAAATGGTTAGAAAGGAAAGTTTAAATTGTTTAAAAGTGTTTTACAATACTGATTCACCCCTCCCCTCTCAGTACTTACCTTTCCACACCTAATCCAATAATTAGTATCAGATCTCAGTCTCTTATTGAGAAGTTTAATCACTTGAGAGGAAAGATCTAGAAAGATGGAAAGCTACAAGTATGAAAGGGTGATTGATAATATGGAAATGGAACTCAAAATGGCTAATAAGAAGGTTGAAGAATTGAGTAGGAAATTGAAACATTCAATCAACAAAAGGAAGGAGCTAGCACATCAGTTGAAAGATACTCAAGATCAGGTTGAGGAACTTGAAGAATAGTCAGAGGAAAGTATGTGTGATGAATTAGATTCTATCATATCAAAACTGTCTGAAGAGAACAAGAATCTAGTTGATCAAGTGAAAACATTGAAAAGAGAATAAGAAGAACAGTTGGTAAGGATGTGTGAAATCATGGAACAAAAAGGAAAAGCCAAGGATGAAAAAAGAATAGTTGAAGAAGAGAGAAGGAAAATGAATACAAGACTAGATGAGAAAGATAGAGAAATAATGAGGTTGACACAAACTTACTACAACTTGACAGACCAACTTGTTATTGCAAATCAGGATGTTGCAAGGAAAGTTGGAGAAATTTTTGAACCGAGATATGAGAATGAACATCTAAAGAATAATCTAAAATCTAAGAGAGATGCTAATGAAGTCCTAAAAATAAATGAAGAAGCATTGAAGATTCTGGATGAATAACTGAGAAATCAAAGACAATCGAGAGACACTACTAGACTTGGTTACAATGAAAACAACTCCACTAAGAAGGGTGAGTCCTCCAATCATGTAGCTAACCAAGATAAAGATGCTACCCCACCAAAGTCAAAGAAGCCTACATGTTATCATTGTGGGAAACTAGGACACACAACAAATGTTTTCATAAGCAAGAGAGGTAATCCACCGAATACTCCTAAGTTTAAAGGTTATTGTTACAAATGCAATAAGTCTGGTCATAAGGCATTTGAATATAGATCAAGAGTTATTAACAATCCAAGGAAGCCTAGATTTGAAGGTTATTGTAACAACCGCAAGGATATGGTCATAAATCTAGAGAATGTAGGCCACTAAGTAAAAATGAGAAATGGGTCCCTAACCGATAGAATGCTGTCAACAATTGACAAGGACCTACTATACCATGCGATCATAATAAAAGGATCACTTGTACTACATGCAAAATATTTGGTCACATTATTGTAAAATGCTTTAGGATGCATGGTATGAACAACAAGAAATCTTAGAGAAACACTGGAATGGCTTGTTTCCATTGTCACAGATTCAATCACCTAGCTAAGGATTGCAAGTACCAAAATAAGGATTCAACCGAGGAACAACTTAGTGAAAAGACCCAAGTCAACATTGATGAGATTAGAGATAAGATGAGTAAGACTTGGAGAAGGAAGTCTCAAGATGATGGAATAGAATTGGGAACATTTGATGGCACCATATCCTCTGGATCGGGTGCGCCTATATTCACTTAATCGGTCAAAGGTATGTGTAGGAGATGATAACCTAAAGTTTATCTTAAATTGGTTCCTAAATTTAGTGCAAAGATCCATATCAGCATACTAAGACACATTTGGATATAAGTTGTGAAGTTATCATTTCATACGTTGATCAGTAAGGTGTATGAGTTATTTTACTCCATTCGGTGAAGAAAAGTGTAGTTTGGTTAACGGTAAAATGAAGTTAGGTTAGAAGCATTAAATAAAAATTATAGCCGTTGGAAGCCCTAACCAAAGGAAAAACTATAAATAGAGGGCATGATATTTCATTTTTACCTTACAATATCGTGAGCATTTTGAAGCATTGACAGAGACAAGATCACAAAGTGATTCCAAAGGAAAAATGTAACTTCAAGTACTTACACAGTGAGTACATCCGAGTATGTAATCTTGAAGTTTTGGATCTCTTGCTGCCAAAATGCCTTGAGTGCATCTACTGTTTGGAGATGGGCGCATAATGCATAAGTTAATATCTCCATCTTTTCTAGATCTATGCTAGGACCTTGATCATATGTCACAATAGTGGCATCTATCTCCTTGATATTCTGATTCAACACATCTAGGGAGGGCACAAGTGCATTCCTTAACTGAGTTTGCCTAGCCCTTATCTTAGCCATTTATTTTTTTGCCTTCTCAATTTTGTCTAACTGTCCTTGATAGACATTATTGCACATGTTTACATCTTGTGAGGGATATAACACTAATTTTATCACAGCTGCCATCATAGATTCTGCTTCTTGAATATTCTTGGAAAGATTTGATGTGAGTTTGTCCTTGTTCATACAATCAGCTATTATCTTTCTTCCTTTAGCTGCAATCTCCTTCAACATTTCTTGACCAACATTAAGAGAATTGAGGTCAAGTGCAAAATTTTCTATCAGCTCATTCAATCTTTTCTTGAGATATTTTTCTTTTGCAACCTTGGATGTTGATTCTTCTAGGCTTGAGAAGTTTTCTTTGAAGTTTGAAAGGATGTTGCTTACATCATTCACTGAATGAACATTTACTATTTTCTTTTCCTTAGGCAGTAGGCTATTCAGTATGCTTATTGATTCAACAAATAATGGATTTCTCATTACTTGTTTCTCGTTTTCTTTCTCCATTGCTAACACACTTATTTTTATCAAATCTTCTTCTCCCCAAGAGTTCAAACTTGTTGTATCAGGGGTCAAACTTGACAACAATGAAATTGAGGGCTTAGGGGTAAGGAGTTTACTGTCTATAACTTCACTCTTTACCTTGACTGGGATTTCCATAGAAGGTTCTTCTTGTTGTTCATCTTCCTTCTCACTTTCATTTCTTGTCAGGTCTTCAACTTCCTTTCCTTCTTCCAGTCCAGTTAGGTCTTCAATTTGGACTTGTTCTTGCTGCATAGGTGTGTCATCACCACATAGTATCTCAGCCTCTTCTGTGCTCACAAAGGCTTCCTCAAATTTATCAAGATCCTTATCTATTTTTTCCATTGATATTTCAACATTATCAATCATGATAGTGTCATCTTTTGTCTCAAGCATGGGCGTAGACTCCATTGCTTCACTAGGCACTGTCACCGAGGGTGCAAAATCCTATGGACCTATCATTGGTGCATTGGGAATCTTAGCCTCTTTTACTTGCTCAATGGGGACTTGGGTTACAGGTGCAGTGGGAGGATACATATATCTATCCAAGAATACCTTCTCAAATGCTTTTTCAATCTCCTTCTCTACCAACTCATAATCCTTGTTCATAATTAATTTGTAGAGTTCTCAGTTTGGTTCTTAGGTGCGACTTCACCAAATCCAATAACAATGATTTCTCTTCAAATGAAAAAACTGGGAGGCTTTCATCCAATATCTTTTCTCTTATTCTGAGATCTTCTTCTATAACTTGTTTATTCAAAAAGTCTAAAATGTTCCATACATTATCCGGTATAACTGTCTTAAGTTCTAGAACTATTTTCTTGAACTTAATCATGTGCTTGATTATCATAACATGGATGTCCGATTTATCTATCTCACTATATTTTTCATAGAACTTTCCTATTTGATCAATTCTTCCTTCTTCTACTACCCTGGTTCTCAATACTTCAAGATTCGGTCTGAATCCTACCTCTGGAGGTGCTTGAGTGTTTCTACCTTTGCTTCTTGTTGTTCTAGAGGATGGGTGGCTTGCACCAGTCTACTTCTTCCTCTTAGGCATCTTGCTAGGCTCAGGAAGTGGTGTGGACTCCAGATCAATAGTATTTGTGGGCTCAGGAGTGTTTTCTTATATCTTTTTCTTCTTCTCATTGGGATCATCAGTCTTCTCTATTTTCACTTCAGAAGAGGGTGCGCTCTCAAGTTGCATTGAAATCTTGGCTTCCCTTGCCTTATCTAGGTCTTTTGTGTGACTCCATGGATTTTTAGCATGTCTGATGTTATCTTTGATGCTTTCCTTTTTGTTGCAGCACTATACAAGACTTAATCTACTTGTCTTGTCTTCTCCTCATAAGTACCCCATCTTGGTTCATTGGGATCCTTAGGCGCTGACAGAAGGACTTATGCATATGCTTCTAAAACATGTTCCTCCACTTCATAACCAAGTGGATGAATCCACTTAGTTCTAGGTTCCACTGCTTCCATGTAAGTGATGTCTATCTCCACCATAAAACAAATACTATCCTTATACTTTTCCACTAAACTTTTAGGTATCCTATACCTTCTTTGCATCTTGATTCTGAATATCTTGATTTCCAAGTCCATGAAATCTTTCAAGGTGCTTTTAGATGTTGCCTTCAATGAAATATGTGGCATTGTAGGTAGGCTCCTATCTAGATAGAGATCTGATACTTTTCCAATAATATGGAAGTACATATAAATGATAAGTGACCCAAATCTGAACACTTTGCTCTTGTCATGCTTAATGGCCCTTATGTTATCCATCAACTATGCACGCAAGATCTCACACAAGTTGAACTCTCCATTTCCCCTTACAATTCTGATGGCTTCCAGAATAGTTGCTGCTGACACACTATTAACTCTATTTTCATGTTGGAATTTGTAACTAAGTATCATTGCCGTGAGCTTGATATCCTTCTCCTCAATTGGCTCTATGGTCATGCCATGCTTATCACTTCAGGACTTACAAGCCTGCTCCACCAGTTTCCTAACATCCTTGCCAATAGGAAGAATGTCACCTATCCTAGGAAGTCTAGTCATTTCATAAATGAGGTCAGTAGTTATCCGGACAGGGACTTCTCCAGCCCAAAACAAGTCATCATGTATTCTACTAAGCAATATCTTAATCCATTATGATTCATAGAACTCATATGTAGTTGCATACTCTATGATAGAGTTATTTTATAGGTGCGCAAACTCATCCATGAATGTCATGTCCTGTTTCATCATTGACTCTAAGTGCGACCTTATTCTATCCAGTCCTACTAGTTCCTTCTTGTAGTAAATGTATGTGCGTATGTCTTATACGTGCATCACTCCCATAGGATTTTTAGAAAATGCCCCTTCAAGGTCATCTAGGACTAACTTGAAAGGATGCTTCTTAAACATGTACCTCTTCCTTTTAGTAACATCAAAAACAACTAGAGTGGCCATTACTTACTTGATTAATTGCTCAAATAGGTTTCCAAAGGGTTTCTGAATCGTCATGACCGAACTAGGGTTCCACAATAATTTTCACACTTCTTCGCTAATAAACCAACTTCAATCTTTCAACACAAACTACTTTGATCTCCTTTGGTCTCTAAAGGCTCGATCTCAAATGAAAATGTATGGATAATGGATCTTCGGTGATTATAAAAACAACTTTTTGCCATTAATGCTTGCTGCCATAACACGGAATGTAACAACAAATTTCAATCTCCCTCTCTGCTAACAATCAAGCTATGTGCTCTTTCATACAACATCAAATAGTATCCAAACATCTAAAACCAAAGGCACATACTCTGAGGGTGAGTATACCAACCAGCAGGGGTCTAGAGCTAATCTAGCTCCCCCTATGACCAAGAGGGTCATTCATCCAGAAGTAGAAGGTGTGTCCATTACAGATGCATCCACTACATAGTCATCAACATTATCTTGCTTTACTTCCATCCAAATCTTTCTCGCATCTTCTGTAGCTTTCACAAATTTGACTTCTCCAGATTCATCCAAAATTGATCCTTGAGACTTATTAGGTCTTTCTTCTCTTTGTTCTTGTGATCTGCAAAACTTTGAGATGTGTCCAGCCTTGTTACAAGAGTGACAAATAACTGGAGGCCCTATATTCCTCGGCACATTGATATGAGTTGCATACTACATTATCTAGCTGTGTGACCATTGTAATTGCATATTTGACATGTAATGTTCTGAGGACTTCTAACATTCTGTTGTGGATGATTTCTCTGATTTTTCTGAGTCTGACTTCTTTGGTTTGATCTACAATTCATAGCTCTATGACCAAAATTATTGCATGAATAACAATAACCATTGAAAGGTCTTACCTCTTTACAATCTCTTGCTATATATCCATGCTTGTTACAGGCATAACAAGTTCGGTTTATTGGCTTGCGTTCATCCTTAGATGGTTCAGCTTTAGCTTTAATATTATTTTCAGTCTTCTTAGCTTCTGTAGATTCTTCTAGTGCTTTCATTCTTTCTCACATATCATTGATTTGATTTTGTGCTTCATTCAATCCAATTCCAATGGTATCTCCTTTAATCTTTTGTGCATACAATTGTGACTCTATTAGATCCTTACTTGTGTGCAATTTGTCAATATGATTCTTTGCTTCAGTTAATTCAAAGTCCACCTACTTATTAATGTTCTCTAACTCCAAGATTTTCATGTTTGCTTGCCTCAGTTCTTCATCCAACTGCTTGTTTTCTTTGACTTGTTCTTCATAGGCTTCCTGATTGTTAAATAGCTTTTCATCCAACTCTTCAATCTGATCCTTCAGAGATGTATTTTTCTCATTCATCTTTTTGACCTTTTTTCCTAAATCACTTGTAGAACAATCTTTCAAATCTTTTCTCAGTTTCTTGATGAATACTTGAGAACCACTAACCTTTAATTTCAGTTCTTCAATTTCTTTTTCAAATCTGTCAAGGTCTTAAGAGCTGCTTCAAGATTCTTCTTCAGATGTTTCACTTCTCCTATATCCATGATCTCCTCAAGTGGTTAAATTTATCTTCAGAGGACCAAATCTCTGATACCAATTGTTAGGAATAGGAACACTGAGAGGGGGGGGGGATGAGTCAGTGTTCTACAATATTAATTTTTGATACTTGAAACTTAACTTAATAACTTAATTGTTGAACTGAATATTAAAGAAAGTAAAGTAAACAACCATAACACATAACACCAGATATGATTACAGGGAAACCTTGGCCAAAGAAAAAACCCTGGTGGGAATTAATACCCACTAATAATTGCACATGTGTATTATGAACCTGTTAAAGTTCCTTTTCCCTGTTAGGAGCAGTCATTACAATGCTTTAGTACAATGGCCTTGTCAAGGGTCGGACCTTGTTAGGAGTCTTGAAGTAACAAACCCTGTTAGGGGTGGTTGGCTCACTGCCAAAGCTCACTACTCAATAGAGAAGGTTACAACCTCTTGGATATCAAATATACACTATATCTGCAATGGTGAACTCCTGCTTTGACATTGCTTGTCTGATCAGTTCCTTTTGTGCATTGATGCTTTAACCTCTTGTAAAGCTCTATATCATTCTGACTGCTCTTTGCATTCTTCTGCTCTTCTTCTATCAACTCTATATCATATCTCATCAACAAATACAAAGGTGCATCTCTTATTTATAGGCACAAACAAAACTATTCACTAGGTCGGCCTATAACCTATTACATACAATGCTTCCAAATGAATTGACTCAAGTTTGTTTACATAAATTGATATTATCATGTTTGCAACACATTTACAATAGGCTCATAGCCTTTACAAAATAAAATAATGATCGCTAATCAAAATCTTTCCTATCGGCTGCATGCTCTATTCTGCTCTGCTGCTCACTGACTGTGTCACTTCAACTCATTGTATCTTCTTCATACTAACTCATTTGACCATGCGTTCTTAACCATAGCTTACTAACATATCCAAAAGCTTATCTTCAAGGGCGCATACCAAAACTCTCTCATACACACGTGCGCTGATGTTTTGTTCATCAAGTGCTTTAGTGACTACTCTGTTCTCCATACTTAGTCGATTTCTTATCTTCTAAGTTATTGCGCTTACTCCAAAACTTCATATGACTTTGTTGCCATAATGACAACACTAAATATTAGTCATATATACCAGTATAGTCAACTTGCCAACAAATTAATCATGTCAATGAAGTCTAAATTCTAATTAATAAAAGGTTGATCAACTTGAGGATGGAAAAGAAGGATGACTAATTTTTTCTAGCACATTTTAAACTTTTCTTATCCATTTATTGGCATCATTAAAAAAATAGACCAATTGTAACTAGCTCTCATTGTCTTAGCAACACTAGCTCTTAGATAGAAATGACCTCCCACGAGCCATCATGAAACTCTTCAAGTACCTTGTTAATTTGACTTTGGTCAATGCTTATTAACAAAACTCTATTCACGAAAAGGAAAAAAAGGAATGGATTACAATATGAAATACCTTGTCTTTGCCCTATTAAGGCCTCAAGGATACTCACTTGTTTGCAATAAAGTAACCATATAATGAACTCAATTATTTCGAGATTCCAGCTCAATTAATTGGGCTTCTTCTAGTATGTCGATGCTCTTATTATTAGCTTCAAGGTTGCTACAATTTTCTCACACAATCCTTTACCTCTCACCAACTATTATTTTTTCAAGGAATTGGGGCCAAATTTGGCATAGCAATATCAATCTCATTGGTTAGTCTCTGTCCTTCAAGGTCACTGCGAGTGATGGCCGACGCCTGACTTCGTATGCAGTTTGGTCGACTTTTCAAGGAAGACAATTTCTATAACACAATTTAATCCAGAAACAGCTAGATTCTAATTTTTATAACAATTAGTAAAAACATATATATACAGACTATGATTCCACATCACAATGTAAAGAATATGATTCCACATCACAATGTAAAGTTTATTAGAGCTATAATTCAAGGTATATTGCTTTGGATGCTTGCAGTCGCAGTAGTCACTCAAATTCCTCATTTTTCTTTCTGTTTAGGTTTCTTTTTTGGAAAGATTCAAAGTTAATGATGTGGGTACGACATTACCCAAATCCAAAGTCACATGATTGACATGAAGTTTCTGTGTGCACTTTAAATTTGAGAGGTCCCAGTTGCTGTACAATACCTTAATTGTGAGCCATATTGTCCATAAGTGATGCAATCACAATTGATTCAAGTTACAAATTGATTGAGTTTTAAGTTTCCACATATATGGAAAACTTAAGGACGTGCTATTGATTGTTCAATCAGAAAATAAGTAAGTTCAATCAAAATAGTTTTTAATAACTTGTGTTTAATATTTTTTTCAATGTCAAAATTTTCTTAGAAAATAATCTAATAATTATATTTATAACATTACTTAAAGTTTATATATATAAGTGATTTGGATATCTTTTAAATTGGAAATGATCATGAGAATAAAAATATTCTATCAATAAATTTAAAAATATAAAGTGGTTGAATTTTCTATGCTGTGAGATCTTTTGTTAAAACAAAACTTGATTTTCCTACACTAAAATACTTCTAGTTAATGTTTGTTAATATTGTTCATTGCAATTGTTGTTCTTTGAAATTTTTGAACTCCATTGAGTATTTTAAAGATATATTGGAAGTGATCTCTCAAGTGTGGGACCTTGCTAACTTGATATCAAATCTCAAACAAAGGAGAGTTTGTTTCTCAACCTAAGTGCAAGTATTGATCCAACTCAACACAAATTAAAACTATTGCCTATTCCTACTCTAATAATTCATAGGAAAAAGGAAGACATAACATGGTAATGCACAAAGATTTAATTGATTTCTTTGCTTGTTCATAAAAGTACATGAAGCTTATAAAAGGCTACAAACTCATGCAAATCTCTACTTTCTCTAGCAATTTCACTTCATAATAAATGTAAGAAAAGCAAGCATGGTAGGAGAGAAAAAAATCCAAAAATCCCTATTGAACTAAAGAATACACAACATGATAGAAGTAAATAAAATGTGAATAAAATAAATATCTTCTTTTATTGATTAGAAGGTTTGAGCAATTTTTTTCAAATTTAAAAAGAGCATAAATATATATTACAAAGATTTTTTTCAAATGTATCATTCTTCTTGTTGTATCAAAATTGAGACTTAACTATTAAAAGAGGTTTGTTGGATCCTTAATACCCCAAGAGGAAAGCATTATATCTATAATAAATTTCATAATGTGTACATTGTAGAAAATGCACTTATGACCTAGTCATAATTCTCATTGATTACTTGTGTAGAAGAATGACTCTTTGAGGTTATAAATATTTGAAAATACAAAAAGAACAGTATTGGCACCTCTCATCATAGTTTTGCGCATCGATGATTTATGGATTTGAGCACAAGAATTTGAAGTTCACCCAAAAAATCTACTAAAATAGTGGCCTAAGTATGACATTTTCATCATTGAGATTTGTAATAATAACGATGGTATTGTCTAAGTACCATTTTTCATCCTTGAGTCACGGGGTCTTCACTGAAGGGGCAATATGATATCATGTCCATTCATATTGGGGAGCTTAAAATGGGCAAAAAAGGGGGGTAAATATATTGCCTAAATAGGGGGGGAGGGGGCTGGAGGTTTATATAGTAAAAGAGGTATGGGGGGTATTGGGTGGATTTTGGAGGGGGGTGACAAAAAAGGAGTTTGGGGCAATATTTTTTGAAAATAGGGGGATTCTTTAGTATGCCATGAATGCACGTGCTATGATTCAAGTTCACTAAGTGAAGCCCTTGTTCCTTGAGTCCATGCCAACTTGCATAAGAATGGTTCCTTGGGGGTACTCGATGGGTATTGGAGGGGGGTGACAAGAAAGGAGTTTGGGGCAATATTTTTTTGAAAATAGGGAGATTCTTTAGCATGCCATGAACACACGTGATATGATTTAGGTTCACTAAGTGAAGCCTCTATGCCTTGAGTCCATGCCAACTTGAATAAAGAATAGTTCCTCAATGCCATTATCTATGATCTAATAATTGTTGGGCATTGTAGATGCATTCATAGTGTTTTTGAGTCATCTTAGGGGTACCTAGGGATTTTTCCCTCGAATGGTGGAGTTTCATCATTTGGAAAATTATGATGGTGCAAGAGCACCCAATGATCTTCATGCCTCCATGAGGTAATATTGAGTTTTGAGTCTAAAATTGTTGTAATAAGGTCATATAAGACCATGTTGGGTGTGTTAGAGTCCATATTAGGTTGTTAGGAGTGTTGGTGAGTCAAGTTGCTTAAAGTTGTCAATCTTACAAAATGTTGTCAATGTGGCAAATGTTGTAAAACATGGAGTATGAAAAGACACAAGCATAAATGAAGGAATTAGAATGATTGTAGTTGGAAAATCAGTTGTAAATGGTTTTTAAATGTTTAAATAGCCTTGGAAATGTCGAAACCAAGGGGGGATGGTTACATTGTAAAGTGAAATTCAATACATACATCTTTGTTTCTGCAAATCTAGACATTTCATTTATGTTCTTGAATGTGGTACGAACATGTACAGATGTTTTAGGGAATGAGACCAATTTGAAATGAAAGATATCTGAGTTTTCTTCATTTTCCTTTTTGTTTCATCAATTTTCATTAAGATTTGTGAAATTTATGGCTATTTTGGTGAAAGCGGTTCTGTAAAAGTCCTAGAGTTTTCCACAGGAACAATCTTGTTTTTGTCCTAATCCATACAAAGAAACGCTATTCCATTTTGACATATGTTGTATAGATCCAAAATGGGTATCTATAGCTATTTTTACATTTTTTTATATCATGTCTAAAATGAAAATTATGGCCAAAATACTGAGTTTTTTGCTCTAAAAAACATTTATTGGCTAAAGCATAACAATCCTTTTTTGGATCAAGTAATCCAAAATAACCTATGTTCATTTTGAGATATGTTTTAAAAGACCTTAATGAGTATCTAAAAATCTTTTTTCTTTGTTGACTTGAGTTGGTTAAGAGAAGTTATGTTCAATTTTGTCTTTGGACAACACTAGTAGAGACTTAGGCATGATTTTGTGAAGAGCATAACAATTAATGAAATCAAAGTCCTTCAGGGTTACCAAGGTATTGATATGTCTTGCTGAGTGAATATTGTAATACCCCAAAATTGGCACCTAATAATTTCAATCAATTTTGGTGCATTTTCTTCAATTTCATCTTTAAAGTCCTATTTTACTAGGCAATTTTATCTCTCCTACCTGACTTTATTTTGACTTGATGTCAATTGCAAAAACCTTAATTTGCATTAATCACATACTATAATTAATTCTTAAGTATTCGACTTTATTAGCTAAATAATCCCTATGATAAATTAATTTAACTCTAAGTCCTAAGTGCTTTAAATTAAATTAAAACCCACCCCATTTGGCTAATACACATAAAAAAAGGAATTAATCTTATTTAGCTATTTGAATGAACACTTCTTTATTTGAATTTAATAATTCAAATTACATGAAAGGTCACCCATATGTGGCAATAATTCATTCTCTTAATTAAATAAATCTTTCAATATGTGTCTCAATTGGGAATGAAGAGGCAACTGTTCATTTTCAAGAACCTCTTCATTCTCTCCCCGGGCTTGTCTATTTAATGAACCTTCTCCTTCATTCAAAAAAAAGGCAATTGTGAGAGCATCCATAATATAGCAAATTTTAGTCTCATTTATCTTCATATTTCCAAGCTTTTTCATTGCATGATTAGTTTAATTTGTCATTTTAGTATAATATTGCATTCTCATTTAATATAGTTTGATTATTGCTATTAGATTAATCTAATATTTCCTTCAAAGTTTTTAGATTAACTTGCATCTTCATATTTCTTTCAAGCTATTAGATTAATTGCATTTCTCATTTCTAGATTAATTTCATTATTGTTCATCTTTCAAGCTTTTGAAAATCCTTCGTATTAGCTTGGTCTTAAGGTTGTTGCCTCTCGTTTTGAGAGTAAATCAAACACCCTAGTTAATTAGAAGGCAACAGGTTGAATTGATAGAATCGTGCGAATGGGTAATTCATACTCAATTTCATGATTCGATGATTGAGCAATGACTATGTTGTCTTTATAGCTAGATTAGAGGTCCACATTCAGCTTATAACATTCTGGCACCCACCGTGGGACCGAAAATTTGATTTTTGGCCTCATTGATTTTAAACATTTTTTTGAATTCTGTAATCTGTCGTACGTTTGTACTTCTCTGTGTATGAAAGTTCACGCGAGATTCCTGAGTGTACCACGTGAAGTTTTTTTGCCTGTAGCACTCTATCGTATGACATTGTACTTTCTCACACAGTCCTTGGTATTTTCTCACGCTCAGTGCAGTACTTCCTCGTGCGAAGTTTCACTGTCAGGCATTTAATTTTTCCAAATTTTGTAATTCACTATTTTTTTTCTTTTTCTGACATCTTCTTTTGCTGTTAATTTCATATCTATGTTTTTTATCACGGCATAATAGTGGTCTGTGTATGCACCCTAAAATAGTCGCCTAGACTTTGGGCCCCCATTCAACAATTTATCAAATCCCTGAATCAATATTTTTAAATATCAACAATATTAATTATATCAATTTCCTTGATCAAATCATAATCAATTCAATATTTCAGGTTTGAGCCTTATTTAATTTAAAAGAGAAAAAATAAAAATTTTATTTAATTAAGAGAACATGCTCTCTTTTAATTAATTAAAAATCTCTTTTAATTAAATAATAAAATTAGTTTATCCTAAGCCTTTATTTAATTAAAAGGAATATTTCCTCCCCTTTTTATTTAAATAAAAAATCTCCACTTTTCCTCTTATCTTATGTTGCACAAATAAAGTATTATTTTTATTTTATAAAAAGGGAAAAAACACTTTTTGTCTCATATGGACACAAAAGTCAACTCCTATTTTCTCATTGGAGGATATTTGTGCACAAGGATCAAACTTCCATTTTTCTCCATCGTTGATTAAGTCTTTTGCCTCTTAATCTCGGTCGTCCATCGATTTTTCATTTCCTATAAAAGAAGAGCTCTCTTCTTCATTTTCATCCATTCTCTTTTATGCTAATGTTATGTTGCACGTTTTCTAGGTTATTTGGAGCTCTTTGAAGACATTCTTGCATCCAAGCTTTGAAGACACTATTGTTGCACCACATTTACATGCTTTCATAGCTTCCTTTTTTGCATTCTCATAGCATTCATGGCTTCATTCGTAGCTTAATTTGCATTGCATTGTATTTTCATAGTGATTCTTGGGGATATAGGCATTCTTGCCCTTGTCTTCATTTGAATCTCTCATTGTGTGGTTGACTAGCAAGGTCATGAGTTTATATCTCTAGCTGAGAGCAATTTTACAAATCTTGCAACTCCATGCATAGAGAGCTATGGATCGATTTGTGAGGGCTCATTCTTGAGTTTTCTTGCATGTAAGGATTCATAGAAGTGTGGTCACATTTTTACCATACATTTTTGGTGCCCACCATGGGGCAACCCATTTTTACATGGTGGTTTTTTATTATTTTTTGGAGCTAACCCTTGTGTAGATTTGTTTGGAGATGGAAAACCTTAGATTTGAAAGATTTGATCACATCTCCCAAACGGCTTAGCGTTTTGGTCTAAAATTTTTTTTACAAGTTGGCGACATATCAGAGAAGCTCCAAAAACAATTTCAAAATTTTTTGAGGTAATTTGTATTTTTTATGATTTTTTCTTTATTTTTCATAAAAAATCAATGTTTGACGCAAATCAACATATGTTTCAGAAATTTTTATATTTCTAGAAAGGTCTTGAAATTCTACAGGGGGTCCATTCATTATGTTTTTAATTTAGAGGTCATATCATAGCTCATTTGGTCAATTTATAAAAATTGGTCTATTTTGAAAAAATGGCTCTCTAGGGCACAAATGAAAAGATCCTATTAAAATTTTGACATTTTTGGAAAGCTCTCTTATTTTTGATAGAGGTCTCTTTTCTGCATTTTGGGTTTAGGGTCTGAATTCATATGGTATAAGTCCAATCTTGTTGACAAGGTCAAAAATCAAAATTAAAAAAAAGGTATTTGATGATTAGTATGCATTTATTTTTCACATGGTTCAATGCATGATGTGAGTTGTCATTTAGATTATTTGCTGGTTATTATTGCTCCTAACAATTTATTTCAGATCTAACCACCTTAGGGTTTGCATAAGTTGAATATACATTGCATATCTTGTTTGTTTGTCTTGTTCATTTGAAGATGCATGGCTTGCTTTCATGGAAAATGCTTAAAACAAACAAAAAAAAGGTGAAATCTACTAAGCGCGTTGCATTGGACTTGAGGTATTTTGTTACATCTCTACAACATTTGGATCTTGAGATTAAAATTGAACCTCTCATGTGTTTGGCTTGAGTGTTTACATGCTTTCATAAGAACACATTTCAATTGATGCTTTTAATGGGAAATGAAAGAACATAGATTTGTTTTTACAAGTTTGTGTAAGTGAATGCTTGTATTTAAACCTTAAGTAATTCTTGGTTCCAATATCAAATATCTCATTGAGTGATTGAGGGCATGGATTCATTCCTTGTTTATATGGGGAGTTAAATGCACCACTTTGTGGACTCACTCTATGTTTGCTTGGAAAGTTAAATATTCCATTGATTCAACCCTTTTTCATTTGTGAGTAGTATTGATAAGCAACTTTAGAGTACTTTTGATTGATCTTGTTGGCTAAATTGGGTTGTTGGACTTGCTTATTTCTAATCACCCCTCGTTTCCACCCTTTGGATGCAATATTAGCATTCATACATAGGGGAGGGGTCTACTTGAAAAGAGCATTAAGTGTTCCACAAATTTTCCCCCTTTTTATGCTTTCTTGATCTCATTAGTTTTCTAAGGTGTGGACTCACTTTGAGTTTGTGTGAGGAGTTAAATGTTCCACCTTGTGGACTCACTTCACATTCACTTGAAGGGTTAAATGTTCCACTTGTGGACTCACTTCACATTCACTTGAAGAGTTAAATGTTCCACTTTTGGACTCACTTCACTTTTACTTGAAGAGTTAAGTGTTCCACCTTTAGTGCTTTAAATGCTTTTGATAGTGAATTACTTACTTTTTATTTCTAGAAGGCCTGCTTAGGGACACACCACCTCAAGGGACAACCTTAACTCCTGTGTTTCGACGGAGTATACATAGCAGGAGGTGAATCGAAAGACACCTCTTGGGAATTGAGTTTGATATTACTCTTGGCTAAGCCTCAAAGAACTTTATACCTTTGAAAAGTGAAGGAGGAGATTTGGGTTACCATCTCCCCCCGGCTGTGTGATTTTAGATTCTTCTCATCTACAAATTTGGGCCTCACGTACCTTGTGTATATCGAGGACTCATTAGAAAAGCCATGTATGTCCTTGTAGACAGATTGATAAGGTGTTGTTTTGTTCTAAGTGCCTGCTAAAACATCTTCAAGAACATACACAAGTAGAACCTTTAAGGAGTAGGAATACTAAGTCACTATCTTCATTCATGCACAAGGTTGCTTTGTCCCTTACCCATTATTTGAAGACTGTTTGCTTAAACTCCTTGATTGCTGTCTTATGTGCCCATTCAATGATGAAAATCTATTGATGTACTTACTTGATCTTTTAAAACAAACTAAGTTCCTGAGTTAAAACACAAACTTTTCACAACTTACTTGATTTCCTACCTTGTCATTAGAGAATTGTCTTGATTGCAAATTTTTGATTTTAGCCTTCTAGGGATCATCTCAATTGATTTATAAGGTTACCTTGAAAATAATTTGTCAAGTTAGAGAGATATTCCTAGTGAACAGTTTGTCTTTAGAATTGTTGATTACACCCTTGGGGAATTTTGATCCTACTATTGTCCAAATCATTTTTCATATATCTCAATTTCAATTTGAATTTTGGCTAAGTCCAACCTCCTGATTCAAAAGTGCAAGGGTATTCACCCTTTGATTTGAAGCACCTCTTTGACAGTGTTGGTGACACCTTTTATTTTCTATCTTTTCATTTTCTCTTTGGACAATAGAGAATCTTAATTATCCTAGGTTGGCATTGACACTTTGAGAGATTGACTTATCACCTAGAGTTTCTTTCTTTCATGTCAGTTACAACAAGATACCAAGTTAGTCAAGGGAAATGACCTCCAATTGTCAGATTCTAGGTGCTGTCATGTTGCTCAACATCTCAATGAACGTTATGGTATCAATTGCATAAGATGAATCTTAGTCTTCTTCTTTCTCCTCTATTTTTTATGTTCTTCTGAAGTATTCTATTCCCATGGGAAATTCTTCTTCCTCTTCTTGACTCTTTTCCTCTTATTATCTAGTCTATCTTTTTCTATTCATCTCTTCTATCACTTCCATGCTTGATTCTTCTTCTTCTAGAACCATGAATCTCAAATATATGGTTTTGGAACCTTTATTAAGAATAGATGATCTTGAGCTCATTGACATATTCGAAAAGTGTTGTTCCTCCAAAATTATCATGAGTGACGAATTTATGACACAAATAAAAGAAAAATCGATTAAATCAGATGCCTTTGCTAGAATCATACTCATGATCTCATCCAAATATTCTTCATTTTCTAAATCTTCTCATCATTCCTCACATTCTAAATCTTATCATGATTCTTCTAAACATTATTCACATTCTTCATCTTCTAAATCTTATCACAATTCTTCTAAACACTATTCACATTCTTCATCTTCCAAATCTTATCATGACTCTTCTAAACATTATTTGAATTTCTCATTATCCAAGTCCTCTTCCTACACTAAGTCTTCAATTTCCTCTTCTTCACGATCTCATTCTTCTTCTACTTCTTCAAAGAGTATTACTTCTCTTCACAAGACATACCATAATGAGAAATGTGATAGTCCTTATGATACCTCTTCCACGAAGAGTGACGCACCCACCTATGATGACTATGATGATGGACAATGTAGTGATACCTATGACACCTCTATTCCTAAGAGTCCTCCTAGTCGTGCCCTTGTGCTTACTAGAAATGGGTCCTCATATTGGAAAGATCATGATGGTGATCCGTATGATTCAGATTTTGAAAGAAACTTTGATGAGTTTTGTGAACAATACCTTGATTATAATACAGCTACTACTGTTGAGGAATATAAAATGCACCATGCTGATTTGAAACATAAATATTATAAGAATCCTTCCTCTAAGAACTCTCATGCTGAAAATAAAGATTGCACTCTCAAGCAAGATCATGTTAATGCTAAACCTTTGTCTTGTGATGGTTCCCTTCCATCCCCTACTTCATCCAATACCCATACATCTACTAAAGCTTCCGAATCTTTCAAAAATCCTTCATTCAACAGAAGTCCTAATGCTTTTCATGAGATTCCCTATAGTTATCCTCAAGGGCTGCCTCTTAAAGAAACTCAAGCTAACCTTCACTTGGCTGTGAATACTTTGAATAATGTCGAACCTAAAGAGCCTAAGCTTTTATGTGCTATAATGCCTACTTCAGCTAGTCTTTCAGCATCTCCTCCAAAGTCTTCCATACAATTCCAACATGCTTCCTTGTCCGTAGAAGTGGCTGCATGTCAAGAGGACTCTTAAAATGATAAAGAAAAAAATATAAAGAAAGATCAAGATCAAGAACCCTCCATGTCATCTGATCCTATTCATAATATCTCTCATTCATTTCATGGTTCTTTCGATCCTTTACGCCCTTCCTCATTTACTCCTAAGCAAGATCAAGCTACTAATCACACTGTTGAGCTTATTGATAAACAAAATAACCTTACTACACTTGCACTTTCCAAAGATGATACTTCCATTAAGGTTATTAAAAATGGTTTTATTACTTCCAATGTTGAGCCTATTGAAAATCAAGAAAAAAATGATGCGCTTATGCTATCCAAAGATCCTTGTCAAGATCAAAGTATTCCATCTTCTTGTTCTACCACTCCATGTTCGCTTCCACTTTTGACTCTTCCTACATCTTCGCAAGCTTTGAACGATTCTATCAATGAAGTTTCTCCTATTCAAGATGTGCACGATCCTATTGAAAATCTTCATGCTCACTCTAAAGATGCTGATGTCCTTGGTTATCATATAGATGTTGATGAACTTATTGATTATCCTTTTGCATCTTCCATGTCCATCCTTGGACCTCCTCCACCAATACTAAGGGCTTCACGTCTTCCTTCCATCTTGGGCCCTTATGTCCCTTCACTTTCCCCTCCTAATTCTCCTAATTCATCATCTATTTTGGGTCCTTACATCCCTCCATCTCCTATCTTCCCTCAAGATCAACATAGATACATACCCTTGAATCCTTTTCATCCACCTACCCATCTAAACCAGTCATATCCTCCTTCCATAAGTCCCAAGTCTTTTGGAAGTAACTTGAATGCTCAATACAAGAAAAAGAAGCAATACAAGAATCCATAAAAAAAAAAGATCACCATGTCTCCTCTAATCGACATGGAGGCCTAAAGTCAAAAGAGATATCTAAGAAGAAAACTACAAGACAAGTATGGGTTCCAAAATCCATCATTGAAGATATTCTCTCTAAATCATCAAAAAGAAATCAAAAGCCTAAGGTTATATGGATTCCAAAGTCTCTCTTGAAAGAGTATGATGTTGAGCAAAAAGTGAAGTTGACATTCAAGCTTCCAAAGGCTTCCACTTCATCTTCTTCCAAAAACATTCTTCTATTCCATGCACCTAAACTATAACCTTTGTTAAACATTCACCATATTCCTTCTCGTATTCCTTCCTTTACATTTCTTCTATCCTCTCACCACCCTTCAAGGTGTGTGTTGATGTTGATCTTGCCTTCCTTTCCATCTACCCTTTCAGTACAATCCTTCCATTCATTATCCTTCTACCTTCTATCTTTTTTCCTCATTTTCCTATTTCTCCTATCTTCCAACCTCACTTGCTTTGCATAAAAATCTTATCCTCCATTTTATCCTCCATCTCCCTTTCCTTATCAGCATCTTTGAGCATATCATTTTGAATCCTTGGCATATCATGGTTTATCCTTTCAAGGAGCACTTTCTAAAAAGCTTGCCTTCTTCCAAAAAAAAATTATAAAATTCAAAAAAATAGAAAAATTTAAAAAGAACAAAAAATAAAAAAAATTAAAAATGTGCCTTGGTGAAAACCTAGAAACAGGCACCTTGGTAGAAAAAGTAAAGAGAAATAAATTCATCCTATGGTGAAAACCACTCCCTTGTGGCACCTTGGATAAGTACCGTGATGAAAACCTAGTAATCAGGCATCATGCGTAGTTCTTCTACATGTTTCATCCATTTCATCTTCCATCTTTGATCTTGACAAGGTTGAACTACACGCGAACAATTGGCTATCTTGTGAGCTATCTTATGATGGTCTTGCTTTCATTCCATTCATTTTTAGCCTTCATATTTATTTTTCTCCATTCATTCTAGCCTTTCGCTATCCTTTTCCCCCTTGGTCTTGATCTAATAAAAAGAGTAAAATACAATGCTATGAAGTCTCTTGACATGTCTACCCTCTTTGGACTGCATCCTTTCCTTCTTTTGCATTATGCTTTTGTGACTTATCCTATGCTGGCCTTTCATTGCTTGTCCAAATGTGCTTTACATGACAATTTTTCCCTAGCTTGGGTACTCTTGAGGAGTTTTGACCTTGAGGATTTCTTCCCTCTATTTGTCTTCATTCTCCTTTCCTCCATCTCAGTCACCAACTTGCTAATCCCTCTTGTTCCCCACCTTGCTAGACACTGAGACTACACGATGTGATCTTGCTTGGGAGTTTGATTCCTATTCTATTTGGAGGCATTCTTTGTATATATCTTATTGATCCTAAAAAAATACCAAAAAAATTCATATATGATGCTGAAAAAATCCTAAAAAGCATATACAGTCCTGAAAAAATACAAAAAAGCCAAAAAAATTGAAAAAATACAAAAAAAATATATAGAAAAAGTGCCCTGGTGAAAATCTGGAAATAGGTGCTACTTGAGGCCTTTGCACCCTTGTCTTTTAGCATGTGTCCTCGACACTTAGCCATTCTTCATCATGCCTTGACCTTATTTGACTTGGTCTGGAATTGGTCTTTGTCTTTGTCTAGGGGGCATACCTGTTAGCATAGGTCCTTTAGGTGCATTTGTCTCTTGGGGTATTTCACAACAAGTATTTTTCAACACCACCCCAGACAGTGTTTTTCAACACTACCCTTGCATCGAGTGTTTCTTAACACTTATCAGATGTCTTACCCAATAGTCTAGTATAATGTGATATTTTTCACTAAGCAAATTTGATGCTCGAAGTTTGACTCTATGACCAACACACACGCACTTAGACAATCAATTCACTTGAGATATGTTGACTTTATTTTTCTTTGTGTGCTATCTATGAGAATTTCTTTGATGAGTGGTCTCTCCCTGAGAAGTTTTTGATGATGCATAGCTAGAAGACTAAGGGTATGAGAACATGTTTTATTTCTTTATCTACTTGTGGGTATATTTTGTTGGTCGTAACTGTCATGAGCATTTATGTTGGTCTTACTCGACACTATGGATTGACAAGGTATTATCCTTGACTATTTTGCGAGTGCATACTTCTAGTTATCCTGACTTTGTGTCTTGATACAAGCATAATCTCACCATATCAAAATTAGGTAATCTCACTGCACTAGTCATCTTGACCTACATGTCTTTGATGCCTAGGTGAGATTTCTACATTTCTATCTGATAAAGATCATATTCATATCTACATAGTTATGCTAGTGTACATTGTATGATCTTACGATGCTACCAATAATGCTCGATGATGATAATTAGATGTCTATAGGTGTTGTGACCTTGCAAGTCAACCACTTTCATAGTAGCTTACATTCTTAGGTTCATCATAGTTTAGTTTTTGCATCTTTCATATGGAGAGAGCTCTCTTTTTATCATCTACAGACTAGTTGGTCAACTATGCTCATTTTTTGATTCTTCTTGATCATACTAGGTGCATTTCACATCTTGGCTGTTATAGCCTTTATCTCCTTTTTGTTATTCCTAGAGACAGAGTTTTAGCATTATCCCAAGTCTTCTCTCATTTCATCTTCATCTATGACTGTCATGACTTGAAGTGGCAACACTTATATCATTCATAATACTGGTCAAGGTAGAGGCAAACCTCGTAATCAGGAAATAAGTTGTCCTGAACCTATCATGCAAACTAAACATTGTGAGGAATCCTCAAGTTCTTCATTGAGTAATTTGAAAGATAGCCCATCTCAATCAACTTTGGTGCTCCAAGAGTGTTTTAATCCATTGTTTGAAGCACAACCTGGTTTCTCATTCCAAGGTCAAGACAACTCATTCTTCCAAAACAACTCATTGTTTCACAACTTTGGAAGACCCCTTCCTCGGACTAGTCCTATCATTGAACCTATCGATCTTGTTGATGATATCGACTCATCTAAACCCATTGATCTTCTTGATCCTATTAGAGCACCAAAAGTTACCTTAGCTACACCCTTTCGACGTTGTGCATATCATTTTACTGAGTCTTCATGTACTACGCAAGCCTACAACAAGATGGGAGAGCCATTTGACTTCCAACTAGGCAAATACAACCAAACTTTTGATCAATCTCAAAATAACCAACATTTTGGTCAATCTTCCAATGACCAATGTCATGCTCAACCTCGAAATGAGCAATGCTATGATCAAACCCAAAATCACCAAGCTCAATAAAAAACTCAAGGTGGTCAACCAACGTATCATTATCATCCTGCCCCTTATGATTAGACTCAAGATCCAATCCCAAGCACTTTTGAGAACCTTGGAAATGAGGGTGATGACATAATAACTCGAGATGACATAGATGCTGTGAAAGCAAACAAGATTCTTATTAAGATAATGGAGATCATCCTTCTAGAGGAGAAGGAAAAATACTTTCTTGAGTTGGCCAAACAAGGAGCTAAATTACCCTCAGACTATCAAGTTGAAATGCTTGTGGCCAGGGAAGAAGAAACTGAGACCACTAAGTTGCCAAAAGATGGTCCAAGACATGCAAGATCAAATTACCCAACTTGCGAAGAATAAGGACAAACCCGCACAACAATTCACAATGGAAAGCATTTGTCCTTTCCCCTTTGATAGGAGTCTTCACATGCCACCTTTTCCTAGAGGTGTAGAGCTCCCTAAATATGACAAATTCTTGGGTGCTACCGATCCCCAAGATCACCTAAGGGATTTTGGTGCTTTATCCATGGAATCCATGCATGATTAAACATATCTTATGCGCCTATTTCCTCATAGCCTGGGTGGACCAACTATGGAGTGGTTTTCTAGATTGCCCACTGGCATTAAGACTTTTGATGAAATGGCTAATATGTTTCTCTAACATTACTCGCATAATATTCAGCATCTAGTCAACATCTGGGATCTTTGCAATTTAAAATAGTGACAATGAGAATCTTTCCTAACATTTCTCCAAAGGTGGAGACAATTATGTACAAGGTGTCCTCACAAGCTACTAGAGTCTGAGAGACTTGACATTTTCTTAGACAATCTTGTCCCAGACTTTGGATACCAAGTGCAATTATAAGGTCCTCTAACCTTTGATAGCATGATTAAATAAGTAGTGCAAATAGAGGCCTTTATGATAAAAAAAGGGGAATTAACTTTAAGCAAAGACAACAAGCAAGGATCTTCAAACCCGAATAAGGATAAAGAGAAGTTTGTTAAAAAGAATAGAGATGTTGTGAATGATGGAGTGGTCAACAATGTGATTGTGAAGCTTGCTAAGTCTATTTTTAATCTCTCTTCTAGCATACAAGCGGTCAAAGCAGCTGAAAAGCCTATGATGGAAAATCAGCAACCTTCGAGGTTTTCCAAGAACAAACTTTGGGCATCTTGACCCAAGCGTGAATTCACTTCCTTGGGGAACCACTTGATGTGGTATATAAAACTCTTGTGCAGAATCAGATTCTTACTCCCTTGGAAAAGTGTTTCTATGACCCACAACCACAACCTCATTGGTGGAATGACAACGCCTACTATGACTATCACCAGAATAAGGGTCATAAGACTTCTACTTGTCTTCAATTGAAACACAAGGTCCAAGACTTGATTGATAGTGGTGACATTGTTGTGGATGACCATAACAAGAATTCAGACCATCAAGCATTTAAGGATCCCTTCCCTCCTCATGAGAAGGGTGAGTCTTCAAACGCCAAGAATACCAATGCTAAAGTCAATTACACGTACACTAATGATGACAATGTTATTGGTATGATCGAACCTGTTGAGATAGAGTATTGTGACCTGATTACTATTAAGGGATCCTAAGACTCCTTTCATTTTGCGTAGTTCTGCATCTTGCTTGTTTGAATTTGAACACCCTCAAGATTGTGCAAATATCATCACTCGATCACGAGGAAGGGTTGTTTTGGAAGGTCCTGATCCTCCTATATCCGCTCCAAAAAAAATTGCAGATAAGACTATTATTGGCCTTGCCAACAAGAACATGAAATTTGATCCTACATCTATCTCAGCTAGTTATAACATCTTAGATCAGCTCCAGTGAACCAATGCTCAGATTACCATTTTTGAGTTGTTGAAGATCTCACCTACTCACTGGCAAATTTTGGATAAAGCCCTTGCCAAGGCAATTGTTCCCAAGGATCTTGATGTCAACCGGTTCCAATCTATGGTGGGTCATTTGACCTCACCTCACTATCTATCCTTCACTGAAGAAGATGATCACTCTTCGAGCCATCCGCATAACACTCCCTTGCATATAGAGGTCATGATAGGTCCTAAACATGTCCGTCGAGTGCTCATAGACAATGGTGCTGGTCTAAATATTTATTCTACTAAGATGCTTACTCAGCTAGGTTATGATGAGAATTGTATAGACTCCCGCAAATATATTACCATCAAAGCCTATGATGAAGAAGAATGCAAATCCCAAGGCTTAGTTGTGCTACCTATCCATGTAGGACCTGTTGAGAGAGATGTTACTTTTCAAGTTCTTGACAGTCCTCTTGCCTACAACATCTTGTTGGGTAGGCCATGGATTCATGAGATCCAGGCTATTCTATCTACGTATCTGAATAGTGATAATTTGGAATCACCACTATTTGTGTATATGTGTGGGGAAAATGTAAGATCCACTCCTAAATCCAAATTCCCAAAGGAGAGATCCAATTTGATCAACCAAGAGGTTAATACATAATCAAATCAATCTATGAAGAGTATGAAAGACAGAGAAACCCTATACTTCCCTATAGTTGGATTAACCTTGAAATCTGAAATAATTGAAGTGCAAATACTAACCTTGAATTAGGATAGATCTGGAAAATGCTGAATTCTGCCTTCTGTATGAACTTTCTAAAGATTCTATCACTTGTTCTAGACTGGAAATGTCAAGGCAGACAAAACCCAAAAATCTTTTCTCCAAATTCACATAGGTTGACTTTGACCTTTTAAAAGGTCAAAGACCACATTATTTATTTGAAGTCCGACTCTGATTCTGTTCACAAATCCTAAAAGATTGCCAAAAAGGGTATCCAAATTCTCTCTTAGATCCGAGATTCCACACCTGTGCCTACAAGAAAAATGGTTTTGTTGTTTGTTTAGGGGGTTTGCCTTGGTTAAACCCCAGTTTGGAATCAACCTTAATATTGAAATTGAAATAGGAGAATGCTAGAAAGTAGTAGAAATGAATCTAACAATGAAGATATGCAATTCAATAGATATGCTAATGTATTTGGAATGTAATCAAATATATTGATATGAAATCTTGAACATAACATTATCAAACCTCCATGATTGTATGCTTGAAATCCACCTTGAGGAAACAATGATATGGATCTTGAAGATGAACAAAGGAAATTGAAGGAAGATCACACCACCATGGTGGCTAGATCTAGGGTTTGAATGATAGATATTGAATGCTTGAGACAAATCCCTTCAATATCTTGAATGCTTGAATCCTTGATCTTCAATGGAGAACTTGGATGAAGAAGAAGACTTGAATACTTGAATGAATGCTTGCTTGATCACCTTGAGAACTTGAGAGCTTGATTGCCAAAACTTGATGATGAAAATGAGAGAGGAAGGCCTCCTTTTATAGTGATCTAGGGCACACTCCTCTAGATGGGCCACCTTGGAGAATTAAATCCCAATTAGGTCCTCACCTTTAGAAAATATACCTTGATTAAATACAATTAAAGAATTTACCGTTTAAGAACCCGAAATAGTCGACCCGGAGGCGGGAAATAATTATCCCAAAAGCTAAATTATCGGCAAATGAGAATTTGAAATCCTAGCGGGAAGAGGTCAAGGTCAAGGTCAACCCTGGCCTAGTCAAGGTTGAGGTTGAATTTGACCTCAGACCCTAACTTTGTCAGGTTCTGCAACATAGATCCCAGAGATGCTAGAAACTTAGAAATTGATGTCTGAATAGGACCCAGTGTCAAGAACAGACTAAAAATCCTTAGAATGATATGATGAATGACTAGGAGGTCTCATTTCTAAATCCTACCTAGAAAATGGAGCCATGGAAGAGAGAAAATCAGGAAATTCCTTAAGACCTTAACCCTAATTTCACCTAGAATGAAGAAATCAAGTGTAGAGAAGAAGTGGAAGACAAGGGAGAATGAAAAGATGCCAATCACGACCCTAAACCACTTACTCAAAGGGATAAATGCTCTTAACATGGAAGTTCTTCCATTTTAAGATGATACATTAAGCCCCCACTTTAGCAAGAGTATGGATTCAATGCAAACTCTTGGTAAAGAAGAAGAGAGAAGAGATCCCAGTGGATTCCAAATGAGATAAAATAACACTTAGCTGAAGACACAAGCTCCCAGACCAAGGATTCTAACTCAACATACATACATGAGAGTATACAAAAGAACAAGGGTTAGTACTAAACAACCCAAATCAATTAGCATAAGAAACCTTGCTAAGAAATATTTCTCATACCAATATCATATTTGGAAAGCTATCATAAAAGCATAAATGATTACATAAGAAAGACAAGAGCAAAACTATAGACAAAATAGCTTCATGATCCAGTCCTACTAGCATGAAAGCGAAAAGAGAGAAAAGAGAAAGTGATTACCTTACCCGGTAAGATGCCTACCTTACCGTGAATCACCCTGGAGGGAGAGCCCAACAGGTTCACCCATAAACTGTGCTTGCAATTGTAATGCATCTTCTGACGGCTTTTGGAATATCCACAGATCCACCTTCTTGTATCACTATGAATAGGAAATGCATGTCTTCTCAGGATTTAGCAGCTTATGTGTGTTACCTTCAGAAGATTTAGCATATAGGTGCGTGTCTTTTCAGGATTTAGCAACTTATATGCGTTACCTTCCAAGATTTAGCATATTGGAATTTGGAAATGCGTGTCCCTTTAGGATTTAGCAACTTATGTGCGTTACCTTTAGAGGATTTAGCATATTGAAATTTTTTTTAAAATGCATGTCTCCTCAGGATTTAGCAACTTATGTGTGTTACCTTCGGAAGATTTAACATATGAATGCATGTCTTTTCAGAATTTAGCAACTTATGTGCGTTACCTTCCAAGATTTAGCATATAAAAATAAAAAACTATAGTACAAGGGAGACCCTGCATATGCCCCCCTCCTTAATATGGAAAAAAACATACTGTTTTGTCATGTTAAGGAAAGAAAGAACAAGGATAAAGCCTTTTTTAGCAACAAGACAATATCCATAGACAACACCCAATCCAAGCCAAGAAGGTCACAGCTCCTATGAGGCCATGGAAGGGACGAATGTAAAAGATATCATGCAAGAAGTGAAAAGAAAGTAACCCTTAATGAGGGATAGCACACTATACAGTTTCCAAGGTGAGAGATGTATCAACCATGGAAACCCAATGTCAAACAACAAATAAGGTTTGCATAAAGGAGATAGGTCTGCAAATGCAAACCATAATTTTCATGTATGATTGGATATCACATAATAGATAGATACTGCTTAACCAAGGAAAGAGGTGAATCCCTAGAAAAGAAGAGAATACCGGATGAAATAACAATGCATAGATTTGAATAAGATAGAAAAGCATACCAAGCCTCCAAGGCTAAAGTAATTCTACCAAACTTACAACCTATATTTGTGACTCCATGTGTGAATGTTTGAAGATAGAAAAGAAGGATAAGGCATCTTTGCCCCCCAAGTGTAGGAACAAAGATGGAAGAGGATACCTACTTCACAAAGCAAGGAGATATCCTGCTTACAACAATGTATAGTATATCCTTAGCGAGAGATATTGACCCCTACATCCAAGAGTATAAATAATCATGAGAAGGATATGTCACTTATGGGAAAAGACCCTCAATGAAAAAGATCTTATCACCAAGACCTCCACCAAAGAAGAGTACGTTTAGATAAGATATCATCTTTCAAAAGGTAGGAACAAAGATTCAATCATCAAGCCCCCTGTGAAGAAGAGCAAGAGGAATCTTAGGAATGAAGGAAAATAATTTTAACACCAAGCAAGAATAAAAGTTTATATTAAACATAATTTGCAACATAGAGAAGAAGTGACGATCGAGGACAACTTCTCATATAAGAAGATTATCCATAATCAACACCTTTGTCACTATGATGAAATAATATTGTAACATAAGCAAATACTACTAAGCTAAGGAAAGAAGTTCCCGTAGAAAAATAGAAAGAAGGAAGAATCTTGCCTCCCCAAGGGATGAAAGACAAGGGATATTTTTACAAAACACATGTCCTAGAAAAGATTTCCTAAGAAGAAAATATAATTCCTAGGAATGGATAAAAACATCATACAAGACTATGGAAGAAGGAAACATAAAGAATACCAATTAAATCTTAATAAAAAGACCTACTGGATCCTAAAAGACTGGATAAAATGATGCATCTTGCCCCCCAGTCATGAGACAAGAGGATAGGAACATTTACTCTAGCTCTAATGGAGGGGAATCCCCTATATCAAAATTATGAAGAAGTTGTAAGACAGGGTGAGAAAAAGGTATAATACCGCACGAAACCCTATCCCTAACATATAATTTGAAGTTGTTACAATCGGCAAGCAAATGAGTATTACGATAGTGGAAAGGACATTTAAATTTATACAAAGCATCAATAGGTATAGGTCCAAATCTTTCCTTCTTAGAATTCATTAGCTCCACATATACTATTTTAGCATTTTCTTGATGAGTGTTAGGATTATCCATTAGAGATGTAGAGAGATGAGCATTAAGGGGAGGATGAAGATCCACACCTCTTAACTTGACTTGAGATTTAGAAGTTCCAACACCACACATATCCGATTTAGGAGGTATATTAATGGGAAATTTAATACCATGTTCATTAACTCCTAACCCTAAACCTTTATAGCCTTGTTTATTCACCATATTATATCCAGTAGTGTACATATCATGCAAAGCTTCTACAGGAGGTGATTGTTTATCATGTTCATGAGTAAAGGTTGTATAAGGTGGGATTAGAGGTTTGGAAGAAGTTTCTTTACCCTTTCCTTTAAGATCATCATGATTAGGAGGAGAAGGTAAATCAAAGAAATCTTGCACATCCGCATCCTGCACTATAGCTTGAATCCCATCATAAGTACGAGAAGAGCGAGGATTAATAGATGGAGAATCGGGTATCGGAATAGGAAGATTAGGATGAAGAGTAGGATGAAGATTAGGAAGATTAGGAGATGGTGTATCATCTACCAAATTCTTCACATAATCCAAAAGATGAATAAGGCTACCACATAAATCCCTAAGAAAAGTTGTAAATGTAGATAGACTAGTATCAGTCAACTTCACAAAAGCATAAGCAAGAGCAAAGTGAAGGGTCATCAATGTTATGAAATGAACAATACCCTCATAAACATAATATGCATTATAAATGGATGCTAGAAGAAGAGTAATAACAAACATGATTATGCACCAAAACATCTTAACAATCTTCATGGTAAATAAAAATGCAAGAAATATGTTTTTGTATTTTATTCAATATATAGATTTTTTTGAATTTTAGAAGTATAGATGCAAGAGCAAAATGTAAATCTAACACCAAAAAGAAAGAGAGTAAGCTAGTCAGGTTAACCAAAATGAATAGTGGTAATTTGGAATCACCACTATTTATGTATGTGTGTGGGGAAAATGTAAGATTCACTCCTAAATCCAAATTCCCAAAGGAGAGATCCAATTTGATCAACCAAGAGGTTAATACACAATCAAATCAATCTATGAAGAATATGAAAGAGAGAGAGAAACCCTGTACTTCCCTATAGTTGGATTAAGCTTGAAATATGAAATAATTGAAGTGCAAATACTAACCTTGAATTAGGGCAGATTTGGAAAATGCTGAATTCTGGATTTTTTATGAACTTTCTAAAGATTCTGTCACTTGTTTTGGACTAGAAATGTCGAGGCGGACAAAACCCAGAAATATTTTCTCCAAATTCACACAGGTTGACTTTGACCTTTTAAAAGGTCAAAGACCACATTATTTATTTGAAGTCTGATTCCGATTCTGTTCGTAGATCCTGAAAGATTTTTGAAAAGGGTAACCAAATTTGCTCTCAGATCTGAGATTCCACACTTGTGCCTGCAAGAAAAATGGTTTTGTTGTTTGTTTGGGGGGTTTGCCTTGGTCAAACCCTGGTTTGGAATCAACCTTAATATTGAAATTGAAATAGGAGAATGCTAGCAAGTAGTAGAAATGAATCTAACAATGAAGCTATGCAATTCAATAGATATGCTAATGTATTTGGAATGTAATCAAATATATTGATATTGAAGCTTGAACATAACATTATCAAACCTCCATGATTGTATGCTTGAAATCCACCTTGAGGAAACAATGATATGGATCTTGAATATGAACAAAGGATCTTGAAGGAAGATCACACCACCATGGTGGCTAGATCTAGGGTTTGAATGATAGATCTTGAATGCTTGAGACAAACCCCTTCAATAGCTTGAATTATTGAATCCTTGATCTTCAATGGAGAACTTGGATGAAGAAGAAGACTTGAATACTTGAATGAATGCTTGCTTGATCACCTTGAGAACTTGAGAGCTTGATTGCCAAAACTTGATGATGAAAATGAGAGAGGAAGGCCTCCTTTTATAGTGATCTAGGGCACACTCCTCTAGATGGGCCACCTTGGAGAATTAAATCCCAATTAGGTCCTCACCTTTAGAAAATATACCTTGATTAAATACAATTAAAGGATTTACTGTTTCGGAACCCAAAACAGCTGACTCGGAGGCAGGAAATAATTATCCCGAAAGCTAAATTACTGGCAAATGAGAATTTGAAATCCTGGTAGGAAGAGATCAAGGTTGAGGTTGACCTTGACCTAGTCAGGGTCAAGGTCAACTTTGACCTCAGACCCTAACTTTGTCAGGTTCTGCAACAGAGATCTTAGAGATGCTAGAAACTTAGAAATTGATGTCTGAACAGGACCCAGTGTCAAGAATAGACTGAAAATCCTCAGAATGATATGATGAATGATTAGGAGGTCTCATTTCTGAATCCTACCTAGAAAATGGAGCCATGGAAGAGAGAAAATCAGGAAAGTCTTTAAGACCTTAACCCTAATTTCACCTAGAATGAAGAAATCAAGTGCAGAGAAGAAGTGGAAGACAAGGGAGGATGCAAAGATGGCAATCATGACCCTAAACCACTTACTCGGAGGGCTAAATGCTCTTAACATGAAAGTGCTTCCATTTTAAGATGATACAGTATCATTAGTGCATTAAATTTCCATTCCATGGGGTGGAAGTCACTATGCCTGCTAATACCAATTACTCTTGCAACACTCTTCCACAATCTGCAAATAGCTTTGTTCTAGCTAATAGAGAGTCCACTGAGTTCTATGATGCTAAGCTTAAATAAATGGAACAAACTTTGAAACTTAAGGATATAGGCATGGGAGAATACCAAATTGAACCTATGCTATCACTTGATGCTCTACCTCCGTCTCCAAACTCTTATGGGAGACCTTCTGAGAACAACAAAAATTCCGATGACCCTCCTCAAACAATCTACAATGGCACCTTTGTACGATCCTCTGCACTTTAGAAGATGAGGATGAAGAAAGAGCTGTTAGAGCTTGGATCTATAAGGGAAAAGAAACATTTGAAATAACTACTCCACCTCCAGACTTAGAACAAGAGCCATACAGTGAGGCCTTCAAGATTATGAAGCACTTCGACTATAAGGGGAGTGGTCCTATAGGAAGGAATGACAATGGTTTGCTGAAACCCATTGAAGCTATAGGTCACCACACAAAGGATACTATTGGATTGGGCTTCAAAAAGATCCCCTTTCATTTAGGGATAAACAAGTTTGTGCCAGAACCTGAACCTGAGTCAAAATTTGAAGATACTATTCCAGAGGTAAATCCAGAGGCCAGCTCTAATGAAGACACATTTCCATATCCTATTCCTCCAAATATTGCTGCACTCTTTGCAGTTGCAGATGAACCTATTATACCTATCCACATGGTAGAGACTGATAGTGATTCCGATGAGACCGTCTCGGTACATTGACTCACATATGACCAATGGAGAGAAATACAAATTTCTAATTTTGACTCTCATCATGAATGGTACATACCCCCACATTTCCAAGAGTAGTTTGAAAAAGATCTATTTCAGCGAGCTATTAATACTACAAGGGGTAAAGATGATGATACATCCAGTGCTAATGGAATTCCCACACCAAGTACTGACTCACATGAGTACAAATTTGAATCTTTGTTTGATGCTACTTATGATAAAGATATAGACATGGTGCATACTTATGAAAGACTTCTTGAAGTAGGTGAAGGGTCTAGCGTTAGGTCACACAAATTAGATGCCACTGGTGTTAACTTGTCCTCTACTTCTGATGTAGGGTCTTAGAGGGATTTGAATGCTCCTTTGGACAAGATCACTCTAGGTCTTGACTTGCTCATCCACACTTTTGATGGTTATATTGTGAACACAATTCAATCAGTCACTACTTCCCTCTCACTCAAAAATCCCAATCTGATAAATTGGAACTCCCCCTCATCATCCAATAAAGTCCTAACATTCTAGAATGATTACAATCTAGCCTATTACCTCCATGCTATTGAACCCGCAATTTCCTCCACCAACGAAAGTAGTGTCAGCATGACAGAGGTAGATATCAAGTATCTTAGTCAAAAAATTAAAAGAGAAAAAATAGATGTTGTGATGGTGAAAACCACATTGTGGCAGTATCAAAGCCAAAAATAGTAAAAATAAAAGATGTATCTGAGGGTGAAAACCTCTCTGAGGTGCCCAAGGATTAGATACTTGATACGCTTCTAAGCCACTTTCAAGAGAGATCATTAGTATTGATTGAGCCGACACAACTAGTGAACTTGGGTACAGAGGCTGCTCCATGAATTATTCATCTAACACAATCATTGTCTACAAAAGAAAAGGAAGAGTTCACTAACTTCTTTCAAAGCAAGAAAATAAACTTTGCATGGACTTACTCTGACATGCTTGGATTAGACCCCAATCTAATCATGCACCATCTATCCATTGCACCAGGTATCAAACCTATTAAACAGAAGCTGCGAAAGATGCATCCACACGTAGCACTTTTAGTCAAAGCAGAGCTAGAAAAGCTTCTTAAGGATGGTTTCATAAGGACTGTTGATTATGAAGAGTGGATTTCAAACATTGTTCCAGTCACCAAACATGATAAATCCATTGGTGTGTGCATAGACTTCAGGGATCTAAATAAGACATGTCCAAAAGATGACTTTCTGCTGCCTAATATTGACATGATAGTAGACATGACAACAGGTTATGAGATGTATTCCTTGATGGATGGATTTTCTGGATATAATCAAATAAAAATTGTGCTAGCAGATCAAGAAAAGACCACTTTCACATGTGCCTAGGGCACCTTTTGCTAGAATGTCATGCCTTTTGGGCTTAAGAATGCTGGAGTGACAAATCAGAGAGCCGTCACTACTATTTTCCATGATATGATGCATAAAACAATGAAATATTGTATGGATGATACTTTAGCCAAAATCATGTAGCGAAGAAATCACCTTACAAATTTGGGTCCCATACTTGACCGCATGGAACAATTTAGTCTTAGACTTAACCCCAAAAAGTGTACCTTCAATGTCACTTCTGGGAAACTCTTGGGTTACATCATTTCAGCTAAAGGCATAGAAGTTGATCTTGAAAAGGTGCAAGCTATTATGGACATGCCTCCACCTAAGAACATCAGTCAAATGAGAAGACTACAGGGAAGGCTACAATCTATTCGGCATTTCATTTTAAACTTGGCCGACAAGTCACAACCGTTTACTAAAACTCTACATAAGGGTGTGACCTATGAATGGAATGAATAATGTGACAAAGGACTCACTCAAATTAAACAATATCTTGCTAATCCACCTATATTGATGCCTCCTATTCATGGGAAGCCATTCATACTAAACATCTCAGCAACAAACACATCTTTGGGAGCTCTCCTAGCTCAAGAAGATCAGAACAACAAAGAGAGAGCTATATATTATATCATCAGAACATTGGTTTCTTATGAAATGAACTATTTTGTCATTGAGAAAGCTTGTCTAGTAGTAGTGTTTGCTTCTCAAAAGTTGTGGCATTATATGCTAGCTCACACTACAAGGCTTATTGAAAAAATTGATCAACTAAAGTACTAATTAAGCAAGGCTTCCCTCACGGGTAGATTAGCAACATGGGTGATGATACTTGGTGAATTTGACATTGAGTATGTCGAAAGAAAAGCTATTAAGGGGAAAGTAATTGCTGATCAGCTAGTAGAAGCTCCTCTGAAAGATCACCAACCTTTGAATATTGAATTCCCAGATGAATCCATCATGCTTCTCACACATCAGGCTTGGAGCATGTTCTTTGATGGATCATTCACTCAAAAAGGATCAGGTGCAGGCATTCTATTTATAACACCTTAAAGATACTCATTGCCAAAACCTTATAAAATGTTGTTTCCCTGCACAAATAACATCACTGAATATGAATCTCTCATTAATGGTATGAAGATATTCATTGAATGGCATGTGGATGAGCTCAAGGTCTTTGGAGACTCTCAGTTAATCATCAACCAAGTTGATGATGTCTATCAAACAAAAGATGATGAGCTAGTACCTTACAAAAGTATGGTGGATGATCTCAAATAGTATTTTGCACACTTTCTTTCCAACAAATTCCAAGGGCAGACAATAAAGCAATTGATACCATGACCACTCTTGCTTTACAAATGCTAGAAAATGACTTCAAACACAAATTCCTGGTGGAGGCATTACACTACCCTACCTATGATATTCCCGAATCCAAGATGATATGTTCAGTCATTAGACATGACTCATCTCACTACCACCATATCTATTCCTACCTCCGTGACCAAATCATTCCAAACACCTATACCTAGAATGAAAAGCATCACCTAATTCATACTACTTCACGGTATGTCATCATAGCAAACAACTTGTATAGACGGGGTCTAGACGGTACCCTCCTTAGGTTTCTAGAACCTGATGAGTCCAAATGTGTGCTAGTTGAGGTACATAAAGGTATCTGTGGGTCTCATTCGAGTGGTCTAACGTTACCTCAAAAACTTATTAGAGCTGGTTACTACTAGTCAAATATGGAGAAAGAAGCTATTCAATATGCCAAGACTTGTAAACAATGCCAATTTCATGGAAATCTAATCCATGCTCCTGTAAAGAGATTATTCCTTTCATCAGTTTCTGGCCATTTCAGCAATGGGCCTTTGACTTGGTGGGTCAGATACATTATTCTTCAAGAGGACATAAGTTTATCATCATAGCTACTGACTATTTTACCAAATGGGTGGAGGCAGTGCCTCTGGCTATAGCTGATGGCAAGTATGTGGCTATGTTTATACTAAACTATATCATCTGTAGATATGGTGCACCCTCGTCCATTATCACTGACAATGGGGAAAAATTCAAGAACAAGGACCTGAGAGAGTTATACACCAAATTTAGGATTATTCAGCATTGGTCATCTATCTATTATCCCTAGGGTAATGGACAATTTGGTAAATAGGCACCTGACATTGGTAAAAAAAATTTATTCATAAATTTGGTAGAGATTGACACCTTCAGATTAATCTGGCTTTGTGGGCCTACATAACAAGTATCTGAACACTAACGGGGGCCACACCCTTTGCCTTGGTTTATGGAGAAGATGTAGTATTACCTATTGAGGTCGAGATTCCAACATTGTGAATCTTTCTGAGAGGCCTCATCACTAATGAAGAAAATAGAATATCCTAGCTTCAAGAGCTTGAGTTACTGGATGAACGTCGGAAGGTGGCGTTCGATAATCTAAGAGCATACCAAAAGAGGATGTCTAAAGCCTACAATAAGAAAGTCAGACAAAGGGAATTCCAAGTGGGTGACCTCATCCTGAGAGAAAACCCCAAGAATCAGTGGCAGTGAGTCTAGAAAGGGAAATTTGAACCAAACTGGCTTGGTCTGTATGTTATTACTGCAGCATTTGGATCTGGCACTTATCGACTCTCCACCACTAAAGGAGAATAACTCAAAGAGCTGATCAACGCTCTTCACTTGAAGAAATTCTACAGCTGAGACATTGCTTGTATGCTCATGTACATATTGATCGTGAAAAAATCCAAAAAAATGATATATTGCAAAAAATCCTAAAAATTACAAAATGTCCTGAAAAAATGACCATCTTAGTGAAAACCTGGTAAATAGGCACCTTGATAATAATAAAAAAAATAGAAAATTTGAAAAAATACAAAAAAAAATTGAAAAAATAAAAAATACAAAAAAAATGAAATATTCAAAAAATACAAAAAAATCAAAAAAGAAAAAAGTACAAAAAAAAATTGAAAAAGAAGAAAAATGTGTCATTGATGAAAACCTGGTAAACAGGTGTCATGGTAGCAAAAATAGAATCTCTGCCAAGATGGTGAAAACCTGGTAAATAGGCACCTCTTGTTTCTTAAAACTACATCTCATCTCAACACCATTTGGCTCTTGCTTTCCTACTTTAGTTTGCTTTCCCGCTTTCCTGGTTTAGTTGGTTTCCTTCTTTTAGTTCGTTTCTTGCTTTAGTTTTCTAGCTCATGCACTTGCTTTCAGTTGTCTTCAAGTTTTTCCTCGAATCTTCATGGATTGGAACTAGTCATACTTTGGGGCACCTTCCTAGTCTAGGGGCATTGTCCTATCACTTTCAGAAGTTTTGTTCATGCATCAGTCACCGGTGATTCTCGCTGCATCTTCCTACTGATGCCTAGCTACTTTTGAGATTTCTCTCCTTGAGGATCTCTCATGTATTGATCACCAATGGTTCCCACTATGCCTCCTACTGATGCCTAGCTCCCATTCGAACCCCTCTCTTTCAGGATCTCTTCCTTACATCAGTCACCAGTGGTTCTCGCTGTGTCTGCCTGTTGATGTTTCATTCATGCTTTATTCTCTCTTTCAAGAATCTTCCTTGTATCGGTCATCGGTGATTCTCACTGCATCCACCTGTTGATACTTGGTTCACACTCTGATATCTTCTTGAGACTTCATCTCTTGTGATGGTCACCAATGGTTTTCACTATGTCTGCCTACTATCGCTATCCTATTTAGACTTTGAATGTTGTGCACTTCTGATTTGACTTCAATCCGCTTGAACACAAACTTAAACTAAAACTAAAATTGAATTTTTTTTCCTTTGAAGCATGTTGAGATTTTCTTTGAGTGCTTGTTTGGTTGTTTTATCATTTCCCCTCGAGCGAATCTAAGATGTCTTTCTTGACTAAGAAACGTGAAGACTAGGGGCATGATCTTTCCTTTGCTTTCTATTTGCTAGTTTAGTTCCAATGATCCAATGAATTTATATAAGAGGGGTGTCCATCTGTAAGAGCATTCATCTCATATTGAATGGCCATGTGTACCTCAATTCCTTTAATATGGATGCTTTGGTGAGGTTGGTTCTTCTCCTTGTCTATTTTGAGTGACTTCTTTCTGCTACAAGTGAAATTGCAAACGCTCGTCCTACTAGGTGAATGTAAAGGTCACTACGAGAAATCTTTGGCAAAAGAAAGAACTCTTGTGTGTCTGGTGTGTTTGTTCACAAGCAACATTCAGATCATTCTAGCAATTGTGCTTTGATGCTTATGTTAACTTGCTAAATTAAAAGGAATAGGTGTTCAGGTCATTTTGGCTTCTTGTGCCTTAATGCTTACACCTCATTTCGACAAATCTAAGACTTATGTCATATTCATATTCTCATGATTGCAATGTCAGTGAGGGTTGTATGACATCTTGTGATTGTCCCGTGCCTAAAAGAACTTGATGATGATAAATACGATGAGTCCAACAACCAAGTCCTAGGGTTTATATTTAGCTTAGACTTGCATTTTTCATTCTAGGCTTGCATTGAGACAATGTTTTGGTGCTCTCTTGATTATCTTCTTCTGGATCTATTCATCAAAGGTTCTCATCTTTTGTCCCGGGTTCATATTGGCTACACAAGTGCCCGGTCCACGCTCTCTATCTTTGAAACATTCTTTTTTATTAGTACCTATCATATATTGCTAAAACTCTTCATGAGACGGTTAGTATCACATACTTTGCATTTTCATTTCATTCCCATTTGTATCCATAAAATCTATATACATTTACATATTCATTTGCATGTGCATCCATTATAAGCATAAATAAAATCATACATTGCATTCATTTATCTACCATCTATCATTACATTTCACATTGCAAATCCATACATCATCATAAAGTAAAACATGTGCATATTCATATCATAAAAGAAACATGTGCATCTCATACATATCCACTCCATACATCTAAAGTATCTAGAAACATCTCATAAAACATAAACATTAAAGCAATATATCGACAAGTACAATGATATCAAAATCACGATCTCATATATATATCTCGAATCAATGTCATGTACAAAACAATGGTGCTACTCGAGCACAATATAAAAAATGAGCTACAATATATGTATCAAAATATGCTAACTTTTCCCATCGCCACCTAGAGGAGGTGGTGGCGGTGGTCCCTGTGCTGGTGCCTGTGGTGGTGGCATCGGTCTCTAAGGAGGGGGCATTGGTCTCTATGGAGGGGGCATCGGTCTCTACGGAGGTGCCTACTATGGAGGTGTCTACTATGGAGGTGCCTGTGGTGGTCTCTATGGTACTCCTATATACTCAAAAAATAGAGGCACTTGCTCTAATACATCTAGAATGGCTCTGCAATATGCTGCATAGTAATAAGCTACCTAAGTAGACTCATCTAATCTCTAGTCGTGCTCTTGCCAGATCCTTGTGTAACTCTCTAATTTATGGATCCCTATCAGCTACGCAGGTCTCCTATATGATGACTCAAGTATGGTAGTCATCTCTCTCACGCTGAACCTGCCTGACCCTCTCCTGGCTCTTCCTGAGAGCCTCCTGCAACTATGGTGTCTGTGCTCTTATAAGAACATCTAGCATATTTTTATCATCGCCCCGAGGCATTTTCTGCGATGGACTCCTTGTCCTCTACTTGGTGGATCTCTGTTGAGTCCCACTACTCCCAGCTCCTACATCTAACCCCATAGTCCTTAGGGGGATTTCTGTCTGCGCTGACCTGGGCCTTAATGTTCTCTACCTAGGCTACTCAAATGGTACTTGCTACTGTATAGGTACATGCTACTGCCGCTGTCCCTGTAGCCCCTACTGTGTAGCTTGCTTTTGTACATGCTACTATGCTGGTACCTACTGCTATGCTCCCTAACCCATGCTAACAGGATTTGTAAATCTAGGAAAGGGATGGGCTAAGCAGTGGTCCCTATATGTAGGCATCATCCCTGCATTGGTGATGTCCACCATGTAATCCCATCAGGCTTGAGGAATGTGTGCCTCAATCACACATCTCCTCAGATCTAATCTCGGGAGCCACCCCTTCTTTTCCTCATCAGAGAAGCAGGCATAGGGGCAGTACTCCTGGGAGATGTCCTACTATCTCCCAAAATGACACAATACACATGTAACAAGAAAATGCTCAATGATGGTAACTCTACGCCCAATCACTGGATGTGAGACAAACATGTAAGAAAGGTCTCACCGAGCATCATCCCATGGCTCAATAGCAACCCAGGGTCTCCAGACAACAACCACCATATCATCAAGATGTCTGTGCCACTGCTCTATCTTACCCAAAAATGGTTGAGTCATCAGACCTACGTACCTATATATATAAGGCTCCAGTGCCTACCGTGTATCATGATATATAGGCCTGCAAATAGGGAGATGCTCCCAGGCCCAGATCTGTAGAATGAAAACACTTGCCACCATAGTCCTGGCTCCTTGATACACAATCTTGTGCATCTCATGGTACATATGGGAAAGCATGCAATCACCCCATCTGAATCTGACAGCTGGCCTATCCAGCATCCACTGCAACATCGACCCCTAGCCGCACTCCAAACCATGCTAACCGCGATCAGGAGCTAGATAAAAACTCATGAACATAGTGAGAACAATGGCTAATGGGTGAGTGCCACCATACCTATTGATCAAATCCTCCCAAGAGATGGCTCGACCCATCACTAGATCATCTCAGAATATAGTTCTCAATGCCATTGTGCCTACCCTTGGCTATACATCATACTCTACTTAGGCGTCGTGGATGGGTATCTGCAAGATCCTATATATATCCTTGGGAGTGACTATCATCTCCCCTAGTGGAAAATGGAAGGTGTTCATCTCTGAATGGAAACGCTCAACAAGTGCACCAAGAAGACTGTGATTTACCTGAATGTCGGGTATATCATGCAAATATCCTAGACCGAGTCCCTCAATATGTGCACTCTCAACATTTTCAATCTTTGTATCAACGTGGTGATCACTAGATGATGTGACTGGAAGGCGACGTCGGGAAAGTCAACCTGCAAAGCAAGCGACAACATGGGATCAATATCTCAATATGATGGTTTTCACAACAACAACAACAAATACATCAATGCATCTATCCTAGACATGACTCTGTGATGCTCTACTTGGCTGATTTCATGCAAATTCGGTAAATTTTGGCAAAAGGTTTTACAACACTACAATAGCTTTTCACGCGAGGAAACTATTCCCTCGCACGAGACAAAACCTTCTCTTGCGTGAAAGTGAGAAAGTTCATGCGGCATGACCAAGCGCTTCACGTAAGACTCCAAATAGATCCCGGGTGAGGAAGCCCTGACCCATGCGAGGAAACCATTTCCTCGCACGAGGGGCGACCTAGGCCAGCATGAGGAAACTTTTTTCTCGCATGAGACTTGCAGAACAAGCCCTAAAAGTTGCTAGATCTACCCTAAATTGACCTAGAAAGTAGTACAAATTGAAATGCAAGGAGGATTATCAACTACTCATAGGTGGTTCATACTCTGGCGGCCAAGTGTATCATCGCGAGTGCTCAAATTGATGCATATGCACTAGAATGCCCTCCATTCTCTCTCTCAGAGCTCAAAATCACAAGAAGACAAAGGGAATAATGAATTGAAAGTGTATGGTGCAAAAGTGACCACACTTCTATGAACCATTACATGCAAGGTTTCTCAACAATGAGGCCTCACAAAGCGGCTCATAGCTCTCTATGCATGGAGTTGCAAGAGACTTTGATAAATTTGCTCTCAGCTAGAGCTACAAACTAGTGACCTTGCTATTCAACCACACAATGAGAGATTCAAATCCAAAGACAAGGGCAAGAATGCCAATATCCCCAAATTGAATCAAAGTATGCAAAAGCAATGCAAACTAATATGAATATGCAAGATTAATCTACCAAAATGAAAGTACAATGCAACTATGAAAGGAAATAGCAATGGATTACAAATCCCCTAATTAAGATATGTGAAGCTAATCTATTGCATAAAAGGAAACTAAGCTAATATGCCATGATTATGAAACTAAACAAAGGAAATATGCAACTAAATGAGATGCAACAATGAAAAGCAAGTGTTCAAAGCTTGATGTAGAATATCTTCAATAAGCTCCAAATAACCTAGAAAACCTGCAGCATAACATTAGCATAAAAGAGATGGATGCAAATGAAGGAGATAGCTCTCCTTTTATAAGAAGTGAGGAGAAATGGATCATTGATATTAAGAGGCAAAAGACTTAATCAACGGTGGAGAAAAATGAAATCTTGATCCTTGTGCACAAATATCCTCCAATAGGAAAATAGGAGTTGACTTTAGTGTCCATATGAGACAAAAAGTACTTTTTCACTTTTTATAAAATAAGAATAATACTTTATTTGTGCAACTTAGGATAAGAAGAAAAGGTGGGGCTTTTTATTTAATAAAAGGAGAAGAAATATTCCTTTTAAATAAATAAAAACTTAGGATAAAATGGTTAGCCCATAAGATAAAAATCTAATATACGATCGAAATTAAGATTTGATTAAGAAATTGATAATGTTGAAAATATTGATTATTGATCAAAATGATTCAGGGTTGATAAATCAAATAAATGGGGCCCAAAGTCTAGGCGACCATTTTTGGGTGCATACATTTGCCCCTCTTTGACTAATGTGTGATCGATTTGGGAACACATGTAGTCAAAGAATGAAGTTGAAATGTGAGATCGATCTGGGATTACAAAACAACTTAGATGTGAGGTCAATTCAGGATCACACCTGGACAAACATAAACAAAGGCCTTTGAACATGAGGTCGATTCGGGATCATATTCAAAGTAAGAGATAAGAATCTCAAATTTGAGCAAAAGCTCACAAAAGATGTCTGAATCAAGAGAATCAAGAGAATCAGGGATGAGAATCCCATAGATACTGCCCCCTCGGAATTGAAATCGAAATCAGGTAGAGGAGAACAACAAATCGATAAAGATGATCAAATCATAATCAATCATAATTAAAGATAACTGATAATAGGATAACCATTAGGCAATGAAACATGCCCCAGTGAGGAAGTAGAAGAATAGAAATAGAAGACTAGAAATAGAGCGAATGAAAGACTAGAAAATTTGAGAGGCATGGAAGGAAGAAAGTCCATCGAAAATCAAATTATGCCTCAAAAAGTCAGTCAACTGCGTAGAAGAAGGAGAAAATTTTGAAACATGATTTTGACAATCAAGATGACCTCAAATTTCAATTTCGAGTCTGAAAATGGATCCAGGACGTCAAAATTAGCTAGGGGTGCAATTTTTGCGCAATTCTGAGGTGTTTTGAAAAATGGGTCAAAAAGTCAAAATGCTATATAAGGGGTGAAAATATCATTTTCAAAATCATTTGACTTTTAACTATTTGAAAATCTAGAGCTCTGAGAGATAGTGATGGCTCAAGCAGTAGGAGTTCCCATCCACAAACACCAATTTGAGTGCTCCTGATTGCACAATCGGCCTCCACATTATGGTGCCCTGGTATGTATCCGAAAACTAGCCATTGTTTGGGTCATTTATAGCATTTAATGCAAATTTTAGCACATTTTGAAGTTTTTAAATTTTCAAATTTCTAGGTTTAGGTGAACTATCGCGTGATACTTCGCGGGTCCCCAAAGTATCACACGCATATAGACACTAGTATCGCATGATAGCTGGCAAAATATCGCACGATACCGGGTGAAGTATCGCACGGCCAAAGATGTATTGCACGATACTTCTCCGTAAAACTTGAAATTTGGATCATTTTAAGCAAAGTAAGACATGGGTCTAGACAATAGTTGTGCTTTAAGTGTCTTGTACTGATTTTCATCATAGTATGCATTGACATATGGCTTGGTTGAATGATTTGCAGGAGGTCTTTCCGACGTTGATCATCAGAGCGCCGAAGGTGGTGGGATTGAGATGTGTCTAAAACCTAGATGATCCAGGTGAGGATGACATCAAAGCGATGGGATTCTGGTACCTGCTAAGGTTCCCCTACATCAGAGCCAATCATGAGCTACTAACAACCTTGGCTAAGTGATGGCATAGTGAGCACAACACATTTCACTTGCCGACAGGAGAGGCATCCATCACATTAGAGGATGTCTACAGGATCCTGCGGGTACCATGCCATGGTGAGCCTATAAGTAAAATCATGTTTTGAGATATAATTGTGTAAGTGTAAAGTTTTCATATGATGAAAACTAACATTATTTGTGTGTTGGTACAGGTGTATTATGATCAGGATGCCACCGAGGGGTGATGATCGATACAGGAGATGTTCCAGGATGTCACCATTCTAGATAGGCATGTTAGCTGGGAGAGGCTGATAGATGATTTTGGTAGAGACTTCTTGATGCCATGCATTGTGGCATCATTTATGTCATGGATCCTGATGAATGACCGCAGTCAGGGGGGATTCCCTCTCAGTTGGGGCAGGTTACTGGGGGACTTGGTAGGGAGACCGTGACGTATGGCATGGGGTCTTGCCATATTGGTAGAGATGTATCATGAGCTGCACGAGGTCATCTACAGGGACGGTCAAACATGGGCGTGCGGGGCCATCTTGGCATAGGTGTGGGCATGGGAGCACATTATTGTGATGCACCCCAGGGTTCAGCCGAGAGAGAGGAGATACCCATATATTTATAGATACGTAGGTTTCATATCACATGCTCGTACAGGGGATGTGACACATTACAGGTGGATTCTAGATGAGATGACCTCATTCACATGGAGGCCATATAGAGATGTGGAGGCATGGGGTGATGTAGAGGATGAGCTGAGCTACATGCTATGTACCCAGCCACTGGTAGGCCGAAACTCATAGATTATTGAGAGGTTCTGTGTCACTCGGGTATGGTGACAGTTTGGGAGGAGCAACGAGTCTCTACAGAGACCACTACATATGTGAGGGCCAGAGATGAGGAGGGACATGGGTGGCTACCCATGTTAGACTATCAACGGGCTATTGAGGAGATAGCTAGGATCAGGAGGGAGCCCTGGGAGTATCTCCCAGACATGGTGGATGTGGGAGTCGATGCAGCATACAGGGCAGAGTGACGGAGGGCACCATTCCCTCAATTTACTATACTAGATGCAGCATAGGTTTCCCTAGGAGGAGGAGACGGAGGAGACAATGAGGACAGAGGGGTAGGCTAGGTCAGAGAGGTGGGAGAGGGATCTAGAGCTAGTGGCTGGAAATGGCCATGAGGTCAGGGCTTGAGGAGTGAGGAGGTACAAAGACCTTCTTAGGAGAAGGTACATAGACAGGTGGATCCAGCTGCAGGGGATGATTTGAGAGCCTGCATTCAGACGCTTGAGGCAGAGATTCAGTAGCTGAGGGTCACTATAGCAGTATGGGAGTGGCAGTTAGCAGATTTGAGATCAAAGAGAGATCAACAAATGAGAGATCTTAGGGTAGAGATAGCACACCATGAGATGGCCATACAGGTAGCTACACTAGAGATCCAATGAGAGACAGCTAGAGCTGCATATTTTCACAGACTCTATCTCCAGGCAGTGCCAAAGGGTCAGAGAGAACTGTCCTACTCTCAGAGGGTAGGGGCATCAGACATGGTGCCAGATAGGGCAGCAACACCACCTCCACCACCGCCACGTGATGGGGAGAGTCAGACCTAGGGTTAGGGCTTAGGTTTAGATTTATGTCAGATGATGCTATTGAGACTTTTGATCCAGTTGGGGTCTCATTTGTATGGTTTTATATCAATGATGACATTGTACCATGACTTTGCTTTTATATATGAGGTATATTGGATGTTTGATGTATCATATTTGATTGTCTCACTTGGATGTGTATCAATTTTCATATGTATTATCTTGTTGTACTTTGCTCAAAATATTTATGTATGTGCTTATGTATGTTATCTCTCATGGATGTATGTTTGATTCTCATATATATGATATAGACTCATGTTTCTGAAAATGACATTTTTGAAAGATAGACATGATGATATGATTAACCCCTTTTTGATGAAAAGAACAGGTTCGAGATGAAAAAGACAAGGAGTGGAAGATGTGATCAAGAAGAAGAAAAGATGAGCGTAGTCGACTGATAGGTCCATGTGAGATGAAAAGGAGAGCTCTCTCCATATGCAAAGTGCAAAACTAGACTAATCATGAACCTAGAAATGCAAGCTACTATGAAAAGTGGTTGACTTGCAAGGTCACAATGCTTATAGACATCTAATTATCATCATCGAGCGTTAGGTAGCACTGTAAGATCATACAATGTACACTAGCATAACGATATGAATATGATCTTTATCAGATAGAAATGTGGAAATCTCATCTAGGCATCAAAGACATGTAGGTCCAGATGACTAATGCAGTGAGATCACCTAAGTTTGATATGGTGAGATTATGCTTGTATCAACACACATGAAAGTCAGGATAACTAGAAGCATGCACTTGAAAAATAGTCAAGGATAATACCTTGTCGACCCCAAGTGTCAAGTAAGACCAGCATAAATGCTCATGACAGTTAGGATCAACAAACTATACCCACAAGTAGATAAAGAAATAAAACATGTTCTCATGCCCTCAGTCTTCTAGCTATGCATCATCAAAAACTTCTCAGGGAGAGACCACTCATCAAAGAAATCAGCATAGACAGCACACAAAGAAAAATAAAGTCAACATATCTCAAGCAAATTGATTGTTTAAGTGCATGTGTGTTGGTCATAGAGTCAAACTTTGAGTATCACATTTGCAAATGAGCAATGTCGCATCATACTAGATTATTGGGTAAGACATCTGATAAGTGTTAAGAAACACTTGACGCAAGGGTAGTGTTGAGAAACACTATTGGGGTGGTGTTGAAAAACACCTGTTGTGAAATGACCCAAGAGACAAACACACCTAAAGGACCTATGCTAATAGTTATGCCCCCTAGACAAAGGTAAAGACCAATTCTAGACTAAGCCAAATAAGGTCAAGGTATGATGGAGAAAGGTTCAATGTCGAGGATGCATGCTAAAAGACAAGGGTGCAAAGGCCTCAAGTAGTGCCTATTTCCAGGTTTTCACCAAGGCACTTTTTCTATTTTTTTTATATTTTTGCATTTTTTTTATTTTTTAATATTTTTTTAGGACTTTTTATGCTTTTTAGGATTTTTTCAGCATCATATATCAATTTTTTTGGTATTTTTTCAGGATCAATAAGGTATATACAAAGGATGCCCCCAGACAGAAATGTGCATCAAGGATAGAACTTCTTTAGGTGCAAAATGTTGATGGGCTCAGGGAGCTATTCTCCATCTTCATTTGTCAGTAAATATGCACCTGTACCAAAAGCTACTGTAATAATGTATGGTCCAAGCCAATTAGGTTTGAACTTGCCCTTTTGTTCTCTATTCTATTGATTCTTAGGGTTCTCTCTCAAAACAAGATCACCTATCTAAAATTCCCTAGGGCGAACCTTCTTGTTGAATGCTTTGGACATACACTTCTGATATACTCTCATGTGATCAAAGGAAGCCTTACGCTTCTCATCTAGAAGTTCTAGTTCTTGTAACCTCATGGCGTGATAATTCTCATCTATAATCAAACCTTTGAGAGAGATTCTAAGTGAAGGTATCTCTACTTCTAAATGCAACACTGCTTCAGTGCCATAGGTAAGAGCAAAAGGAGTAGCTCCTGTAGGTGTACGAATGCTAGTTCTATAGGCCCATAGTGCTGGATTGATTTGTAAGTGTCAATCCCTACCATTCTTGTGTACTGTCCTATGAAGAATCTTGAGAATGGTCTTATTAGAGGCTTCTACTTGTCCATTTCCCTATGGAAAATAGATAGAGGACCAATGTTGTTTGATTTTAAACTTTTTTCATAAATGCTTTAGGTCCTTGTTCTTGAATTGACCTCCATTATCAGTAATAATCTCAGAAGGCACTCCAAATCGGCAAATAATATGATTTAGGATAAATAGTGAGACAGTCTTGCCCAAGGCAATAGAAAGAGGGACTGTCTCTACCCATTTCATGAAATAATTAGTAGCCGTGATGATAAACTTATGTCCACGGGATGAGTTGGGGTGGATTTGCCCCACAAGGTCAAAGGCCCAGTGCTGAAATGGCCAATGAGAAATAGAAGGAATTAGCTCCCTCCCTAGAGAATGAATTAGGTTTCCATGTTTTTGACATTTCTCACAAGACTTAGAGAAAGCTATTGCATTTGTTTGCATCGTGGGCCAGTAATACCCTGCCCTAAGAAACCTTCGGGCCATGGCAAGACCATTAGAGTGTCCACCACAAATTCCCTTGTGGATGTATGCTAACGCTTGGTGGGATTCCTCCTTTTCCAAGCACCTAAGAAGTGTCCCATCTAAACCCCCCCTATATACATCACCAAATATAAGGGTGTGGAAAGAGGCATTACAGACAAGGTTTCAATGTTCAAAATGGTTGAATGTGTCAAGGATGATGCCATCATGGAGATATGAATAGATAGCACCATATCGGGAAGACTCATGAGTGACCAGGGTACAAATGACATGGCTTTTAGATGAGTCAAATATGGGATGGTGTAGCTCTTCCACCATGAATTTGAATCTTGATTCATGTTGTTCCAACTGAAGGAGTGAAGCTAAAGTGGCCATAGCATCTGCAACTTTGTTCTCTATCCTACGAATCTATTGAAATGTCACAAATGTAAAGTAACGTCTCAATGATTCAACCATCTTTTTGTAAGGTACCAATTTATCATCCTTGGTTTGATACTCCTCATTGACTTGGTTGATAATTAACTGTGAATCCCTAAAGACATGTAACTCTATTATGTTCCATTCTATAGCCATTTTCAATCCATTGGTCAAAGCTTCATATTCAAAAATATTATTTGTGCATGGGAATAAAAGTTTGTAAGATTTTGGAATGTTGTACCCATGTGGAGAGACAAATAATACTCCAGCACCTGATCCATTTTGCATGTTGGAACCATCAAAGAACATCTTCCAAGTGCGGGTAGTCATATACAGTATGTGTTCATCTGGGAATTCTACCTGAATAGGTGTACTCTCCTTAACTAGGAAGTCAGCTAATTGGTCAGCAATAGCTTGCCCTTTTATGGCCTTTCTTTCAATGTACTCTATGTCAAATTCAGATAAAATCATCATCCACTTGGCAAGCCTACCCATGAGGGCAGCCTTACTAAGCAAGTACTTAAGAGGATCAATTTTTGCAACTAAATGTATAGTATGAGAAAGCATATAGTGTCACAACTTTTGGGAAGCAAACACTACTGCCAGACAAGACTTTTCAATGCTATTATAATTGATCTCATAAGATACTAGAGTATGACTAATGTAGTAAATGGACCTTTCTTTCCCAGTGTCATCTAATTGAGCCAACAATGCCCCCAAGGAAGACTCTGTTGCTGAAATGTATAAAATCAATGGTTTTCCAGGAATAGGCGGCATCAAAATCAGAGGATTAGCCAAATACTATTTTATTTGATCAAGGCTCTTTTGGCAATCCTCATTCCAAGCACATGTGGCTCCCTTATGCAATGTTTTATTGAATGGTTGTGCTTGATCTGCAAGCTGTGAAATAAACCTCCTTATGGATTGGAGTCATCCTTGAAGACTTCTCATCTGACTAACATTTCTTGGAGGTGGCATATCTAATATAGCTTGGACCTTTTCAGGATCAACCTCTATTCCTTTTGCTAAAATTATGAATCCTAGGAGTTTACCTGAGGCAACTCCAAATGTACACTTTTTCGGATTTAATCTAAGCTGAAACTATGCCATGCAATCTAGAATTACTTCCAGATCATTGAGGTGTGTATCCCATTTTCTAGATTTAGCCAAGGTATCATCCACATAATCTTCCATGTTCTTATGCATCATATCATGAAAAATTGTGGTCATAGCTCATTGGTATGTTGCTCCTGCATTCTTTAGGTGAAATGGCATGATGTTCCAACAATAGGTTCCCCATGCACATGTGAAAGCTATTTTCTCTTGATCTTCAAGAGCTATTTTTATTTGGTTATAGCCAGAAAAACCATCCATTAAAGAGTATATCTCATAGCCCGCAGTCATATCCACTATCATGTCTATGTTAGGGAGTGGGAAGTCATCCTTTGGGCATGCTTTGTTAAGGTCTCTAAAGTCTATGCATACACGAATGGATCCATAATGCTTTGAAACTGGAACAATGTTTGAGATCCACTCAGCATAATCGATAGCTCTAATAAATCCTGCAGTGAGGATTTTTTCTAATTCAGCTTTAACAAGGAGAGCTATGTGAGGATGCATTTTCCTCAACTTTTGTTTAACTGGTTTTATTCTTGGAGCTATAGATAGATGATGCATAATAAGATTAGTGTCAAGTCCTGACATATCTGAATATGTCCAAGCAAATTTGATTTTCTTCTTTTGCAAAAACTTTGTATATGCTTCTTTTTCTTCAGCTGATAGAGACTGAGCTAGGTGCACTATTTGGGGAGCCTCTTTTGTATTCACATTCACTGGTTGCATAGGCTCAATAATAATTGATGACCTGTCTTGGAAGTAACTTGGCAAGCTATTAAGTACCCCATCCTTAGGCACCTCAAAGAGGTTTTCACCCTCGGATACGTCTTTTCTTTTTACTATTTTTGGTTCTGACACCGCCACAAAGTAGTTTTCGCCATCAGACCTATTTTTCTTTTTTTTATTTTCTTTTATTTTTAGACTGAAGTACTTAATATCAGGCTTCGTCATACTTGTTTTCAGTTCACTGGTGGAAGAGACTACAGGTTCAAGAGCATTTAGAGAGCAGGCAATTTCGTAGTCATTCTAAAAAGTGAGGAGTTTAGGCTCTTGATGTCGCTGAAACCAGCCAATTAGGTCGTAGTGAACAAGGGGTAAGTCAATGACTAGTTCAACATTGTTTATGTGGAAGGTGTTATCTCTGGTGACCATTCAATCAGGATTCATTAAGTCCCCTCCTAAGATACCTGAGTCAGGATTTGTCCTACCAAACGAAGCGTCGTCCACTAAGGCAATTCGAGGAGTCCAATCCTCTAGTCCTACACTAAGCTCATTGGTCACATCGGGTTGAGTACTATAAGTATGGAAAACATCCATGTCCAAATCAACTGTTGCATCTAAAAGTGAGTCCCATTCAAACTCATGTGAGTCTATTTCTGAATCATTATTTGGGCCTTGTGATGTAGAAGCCTCAAGATTGGGAAGAGTTTCCCCTTCTCTAACACTAGCATTGTTACTATTCGTCGTAGCTAGGAGAGGAGTATTGTCAGTTGTCAAATCTTTTGAATCTCCCCAAAGGAGATTTGTTGAAGGCACCCAATCATCATACATGTCTTTTTTATTAGAAAGATTAGGTGTGTAGTCTGAGTCATTGTTACTGTCTGTTGCAGCTGAGACAAGGACACTTTTTTGTTTCTTATTTTAAAAACTTAAGCCAACTGTTGACTTATTCCTTCATCCAAAGAGGGCATGGTTAAGAGGTTCAGCCTTAGCATCCAACCTATGACTAAGGGGAACATGTCCTAGATAACCCATATTCTTGACCAATGTATACCCTCTGCCATAAGCTCTAGGGGAAGGTGTAAAATTCTCATTATGTAGGTATTTCTCTTCTTGGTAAATCTAGTCCCTAATGACAACCTCTTCTTTTTCCTCCTGAATCAAAATTGAGGATTCTACAAACTTGTCAAACAATGTCATGGCTGAAGACGAGGGCTTCATTTCTTGAGAAGGTTTTCCATAAGACCTAGGGGAAATTGGCAATTTTGTGAATGAATCCAATTTGTAATCCCACATACCAAGATCTATGGTCTTGAATTTATTCTTTCATTGTTCAAATGTAGTATCAAAAGTGTTAGTCTCCCTATTCAAAGGAATGTGAGACCCTGCTGAGATTGTGTTGATTGATAGTGTGTTGTCCCTGGGTATGCAGACTTCTATTCCATTGTAAGGGAACTCTATACACTGATGATAAGTAGATGGGACCGCTTGCATCTCATGTATCCATGGTCTTCCTAAAAAAATATCTTAAGCCAAAGGACCGGCATCAACAATCTAAAACAAAATATCTTTCTCTACAGGACCAATTCGGATAGGAAGAATAGCCAATCCTTTAGAACTACATTCTGCTTCATCATAAGCCTTGATAGTTATCTTCTTCCTTGTATCAATGAATTCTTCTAAATAACCCAAGGCCTTTAATAAGCTCAAAGAACAAATATTAAGCCCAACACCCCCATCTATCAACATGCACCTCACATGGGTTTTTGGGATCATAACCTCTATATGAAGGGCCAAATTGTGTGGGTGGCTTAATGACTTGTCATCTTCTTCTGAGAATGTAAGGTAGTGAGGGCTGGCCAAGTGGTTGACCATATTCTAGAATTGATCTACATCTATATCATTAGGGACATTAGCTACTCGCAAAGCATCCTCAAGGACATGCTTATGCCTGGGGGACAATTCCAAAAGCTCAAAAATAGAGATCTATGCTAGTGTGCATTGTAATTGATCAATAAGGTTATAGTTTGAATCAGGACCAATGGTAGATTTAGGGAGAGTACCTTTTGACATGGGCTACTTATATTTACTAGAGCTAGGACCTCTAATAATAATGGGAGCTTGGGAATGACCCCTAGTGATGACATTGAGGGGTTGAGACATCCTTCGTGAGTGAGGACCTCTTAGGACCACAACGGGTCCTTCATCAGGTATAGGAGTCAAATCCTCATCATATCCATGAGGGTCTTTCCCTCTCATCATGTTGACATTATCATCAGCAACTTCGAGCATGTTAATAACATTCTCCGCATTTGTGTAGGTGTAGTTAATAGCAGCCTTGCCATTCTTATTGCTAGAATTCTCTCCTTTCTCATATTTGGGCAAGGGTTCTTTAAAAGCTTTGTGATATGCATTAGTGGTTAAACCATCAACTTGTAATCATCCACTTTCAATAAGATCTCGGACAAGATGTTTAAGTTTAAAACAATTTTCTATATCATGTCCAATTCCATTGTGAAAGACACAAAAGGCCTTCTCATCCCACCAATGAGGTTTAGGATCTAGTATGCGGTGCTTTGCAGGATCTTGGGGGTGCACCAAATTATGAGCAACTAGCATCTTGAAAATGTCTGCATAGGAGTCCCCAAGTTTGGTAAATTGCCTCTTTTCTATTTTAGGTCTCGCTTGATACTTGGGTTTATTCTCTTGTTTTGCTGAAGACATTTGTAGCTTCATGGCTTGGACTACATTGGAGAGATTAAGAACTCCTTCATTCTTAGGTTGAGATGATTCAAGAACTCTATCATTGACCACTTGCTTATTCTTGTTCTAATAAGGGTTCTTTCTGTCCTTATTACCATTAGTGTTGTTGTTTTGGCCATTGTTGTTATTAGTTGGTTTAGCCAAAATTCTTTGTTCTTTTAAGACATCCTCTATGCGACATGACACTTCTACCATGGTATCAAAAGAATTAAATGGGATCTTGTTGACCTCATACCTTAGCTCTGGTATTAAATTACTCACAATGATGTCTATTCTTTCTTCCTCAGGAATTGTCCTAGGATACTTTGAGCATAACTGTCTCCATCTTTGCAAGAAGGTGACAAAAGGTTCTCCTTGATTTTGTTTGAGTTTGCACAAATCAAGCATTGTGACTGACCTAGATAGATTGTAAGAAAAATGTTGGACAAATCTTTGGACAAGTTCTTTAAACGTCTTCACTGGAGGAGTAAGGTTGGTGAACCACTCCATAGCTTGACCTTTTAGACTCCTTGGGAATAATGTCATTAAATAGGAGTCTTCATGATGAAAAGCAAAGCACATTATATAAAATTGTCTAACATGGTCATGAGGATCACCAATGCCATCATATTTGTCATAAGTTGGGAACTCAACCTTCTTAGGAAATTCAATCATCACCACACTTTTGTCTATAGGGTTGGGACATATGGAGTCCAAATTAAATGTGCTCTTAGGAGCCCTCGTCCTTTCTATATCCTTTTGCATTTGCATGATCACCTCATTGGTTGAAGGATTCTATTTCTTAATCTTTTGGTGGACAGCAAAATTATATGGGACCTTAGCACCTTTGTTGATGAGACTTTCTAGGAATTGGTCCTTGTTTTGTTCCACATATCTTTCCACATATGCTTGAAAGGATGGTTCTTGTTGCATAGTCATAAAATCCATTTTATCAAAGTTGGCATAACTTCCTCCATGTCGTGAACCATGATGTGCTCGTTGGGAGGGTTCTTTTGAAAGTCTATGAGGTGACCGTCTCCTATGGTGATCATATCTTGAAGTCCTTCTTCCTCTAGAACTCGGGGACCTTGAGGGCATCCTTGACCTTCTTCTAGGACTTGGTGAAGGGGTAGATGGGGGTGAGTTGGTCTCACTATTGGTACCCCTCCCATTAAATTTATTTTGGAGTTGTTGTGCATAGAGCCTATCTTCTTCTTCTTGGGGGAATTTTTTTCTTATGTCCAATAATGCACGTTCCTCTTCCTCTAGTTGTCTAAATTTCTCCTTTTTGGCGGCTTGTTCATCTAGATAGGCTTGCTTCTCCTTTTCAATGCTTTTCAATCTCATATTTTCATATCGAGAGGTATCTTTAAGTGGAGAAGATTGTCTTGAATGCCTTATTGCGTTGGCTGCGTTGATGTGATGGTCACTAGATTCATTGTTCTAGTCCTCATGTTGTGACCCTAAATCTGAGTGAGTTTGCCTATAATGTCTCTCAGCTCATTGATGAGCATCAAAATACATTATGTTGTTGGGGGGTGACCCAGGTGGACTAGCATGATAAGAACCGCCATACACTTTGGTACTCATATGCCTTTGGAAAATATCCTCAAGAGTTTGATTCATGGCTTCTCTTTATTGTTGAGTGAAAGTGTAACTCATGTCCATACTTGATGAAAGTGGTACTAAAGAGGTGCTTACTTCACTAGGATTACCTTTTGGATTAAAACAAACCTCAGATTCACTTCTAGGAGATTGATCAAAAAGGGGTTCTTTTCCCTTGTGCTATTGATGAGTCTTAATTGGTGGTAACTGGCTAAAGACAACAGGGGGTCACTTCCCTTGATTGACTTGGTACCTTGTTGTAACTGACATGAAAGAAAGAGATTCTTAATGATGGGTCAATCTCTCGAAGTGTCAATTTCAACCTAGGATAATTGAGATTCTCTATTGTCCAAAGAGAAAATGAAAAGATAGAAAATAAAAGGCATCAGCAACACTGTCAAAGAGGTGCTTCAAATCAAAGGGTGAATACCCTTGCACTATTGAATCAGGAGGTTGGACTTAGCTAAAATTCAAATTGAAATTGAGATATATGAAAAATGATTTGGACAATAGTAGGATTAGAATTCTCCAAGAGTGTAATCAACAATTCTGAAGACAAACTTTTCACTAGGAATACCTCTCTAAGTTGACAAATTATTTTCAAGGAAACCTTATAAATCAATTGAAATGATCCCTAGAAGGCTAAAATCAAAAATTTGTAGTCAAAAAAGGTCTCTAACAACAAGATCAGATATCCTACTCAAAGGTCAGGTCGTACCAAAAGCAACTTAATGACTGAAACTAAAAAATACTGCTGAAAATTTCCAGGCAGGCTGGGCGATACACCTAGGACCGGGTGATACTTCACACAATACCAGGTGATATACCTCAAAACTACTAGGTGACAGACCTAACAACTATCGGGTGATACAGTTCCAGCGTGAAATATCGCGCGATATTTCTCTTAAGTACAGGCAACACTGATGTAGTTTTTGACCAATTTGTGCAAAATTTCAAGTTTTTAAGGTTTGATTTCAAGTTTCCAAATCTGAGGGTGAAAATGTCTGATTTCAATCACAAATTTAATAGCAATTGGATAGGTTTGAAAATAGTAGGTGATCAAACATGTCTTCGAACACTTGAAACAAGGGCAAAAGCAACCTTGCCAAGACAAACACTAGTGATATTCAAAAGTAAAATTGCACCCTATGAATGCTATCGATTGTTTGTATGTTGAGAATGTTTACACTGGTATCACACAATCGAAGACACTTCAAGAAATATCTACCTACAAGGCAAGGCTCAATACTTACCAACTTAGCCCACAACTTGATGTCCCCTTGCCTCACACCAAGTGGTTGTCCACAAGAGATATTGGCTTTGTCGTGGAACTGTCAAACACAACCAAAGGGACACATATGGTGAGTATCTTGGGGTGATCCGGGTTAGTCCACTTGGATCAATCTTTGCACTAAGAAGATAAGGGGCTAAAATAGGTGGCCTCTAACCTATGGTTCTTAGTAAGGGCTTCCGTTCATAACACCCCTCTTGCTCCTCATAGAGGACTCGGACCTCGCGGCCTCAAGAGTACCTTAAGCATTCTTGCTCAATGCTTTCCCCATGGTCACAATCCTGTGAGCTACTCACATCAAGCGAAGACAAGTGTTATGTCTACCAAGGTTTTTAGTGTCCGAGGTAGCCTTGAGATTATAGTGAGTTGGAATAGCCGGCAAAAGGCTTGTCCCCACTTGGGTCATTCCTCTTGATTGCTCAAGAGCAGACCTGCTAAAAGATCCTAAACTAAATAAAGAATGGATGATTTTTGAGGTTCAAGGTTTTTGGTTCACCACAAGGGTGAAGAGCATACTCCCCTATCTCAAAAACTTCTCCCAAACACACCAAGCAAATTCAATTACCCCCTTGCTTCCAAAACCTTAAGATGGGTCAAGATTTTCTAGTTCACCTAAAGGTGAAGAGCATACTTCTCCTACCACCTCAAAATCTCTTCCACAAGGTATTAAGATTCCTAAAACAATTAGTAGATGCCACACTTGAAAGGAAATAAATCACAAACACTTGAAATTTTTTTTTCTTTTTGCTTTTGATTATGCTTTGGGCAGCCCTGCAAAAACCATTAGTAGCCCTTTAGTATGAAATTTATGTCAATCTCCTTCAAGAAAAGCCCCTACAACCACAACTTGTTAGATAATTATGGTTAGGGAAATCCAAAATCTAAATGAAAGTGATGCAAAAAATTGACTAATCTAGGCTAAGAAATACAAGTTAGATCTATCTAAATGCAATAAAGTAAACCAGCAAACTAAATATGATTAGATTTGGATGGTAAAACTCAAATTGTAAGTCTTTGTCAAATCAGGCGATATACCTCAGACTTCACCAGAATTGCGCAACACAATTTCCTGTAACCGGGCGATATACCTCAGTCTGGGTGATACACTTCAGAACATGCAGGCGATACTTCGCGTGATGCCAGGTGATAGACCTTAATAGTAGTGGGCGATTCTTCCTTTACGCAAAGTGTCACACCCATATTATAAGGTCTATTGCACAATATACCTGAGAAGTGTTGTGTGATACTCTGAGACAGAAAAATAGAGAATGCAAAATATCCAAAAATTAATCCGAAAAATGACGAAAATGCAAAAAATTAAAAGACAAAGTCTATCTACTCTGCCCCACGGTGGGCGCCAAAAATGTATGGTGCAAAAGTGACCACACTTCTATGAACCATTACATGCAAGGTTGCTCAACAATGAGGCCTCACAAAGCGGCTCATAGCTCTCTATGCATAGAGTTGCAAGGGACTTTGATAAATTTGCTCTCAGCTAGAGCTACAAACTAGTGACCTTGCTAGTCAACCACACAATGAGAGATTCAAATCCAAAGACAAGGGAAAGAATGCCAATATCCCCAAATTGAATCAAAGTATGAAAATGCAATGCAAACTAATATGAATATGCAAGATTAATCTACCAAAATGAAAGTACAATGCAACTATGAAAGGAAATAGCAATGGATTACAAATCCCCTAATTAAGCTATGTGAAGCTAATTATTGCATAAAAGGAAACTAAGCTAATATGCCATGATTATGCAACTAAAAAAAGGAAATATGCAACTAAATGAGATGCAACAATGAAAAGCAAGTCTTCAAAGCTTGATGTAGAATGTCTTTAATAAGCTCCAAATAACCTAGAAAACCTGCAGCATAACATTAGCATAAAAGAGATGGATGCAAATGAAGGAGAGAGCTCTCCTTTTATAAGAAGTGAGGAGAAATGGACCATTGAGATTAAGAGGCAAAAGATTTAATCAACGGTGGAGAAAAATAGAAGCTTGATCCTTGTGCACAAATATCCTCCAATAGGAAAATAGGAGTTGACTTTAGTGTCCATATGAGACAAAAACTACTTTTTCACTTTTTATAAAATAAGAATAATACTTTATTTGTGCAACTTAGGATAAGAAGAAAAGGTGGGGCTTTTTATTTAATAAAAGGAGAAGAACTATTCCTTTTAAATAAATAAAAACTTAGGATAAAATGGTTAGCCCATAGGATAAAAATCCAATATACGATCGAAATTAAGATTTGATTAAGAAATTGATAATGTTGAAAATATTGATTATTGATAAAAATGATTCGGGGTTGATAAATCAAATAAATGGGGCCCAAAGTCTAGGTGACCATTTTTGGGTGCATACAGAAAGTGACCTCTCTAGGCCTTATATAGCTTTTTGACCTAATTTCCAAAGTGCTCCATTTTACATAAAAATTGCACCCTTGGCTAAATTGACTGCTCTGAATCTATTTTTAGGATCAAAATCAAAATTTGACATCTCTAGATAGCTCGAAATCATGTTTTAAATTCTAGGACCCTTCGGGATCGGATGCTTGTGCAATCAATCTTCTGGCATCATTTTCCTGCCAGATTCTAATCTCTTCATCATTTTCTTGAGATCTTCAATGTTTTCATCAAAGTCAACTGTAGTCAAAATTTGGTCAACTATGGTCAAACTTGGTCAGCAGGACCTCCTAATCACTCCAAATTGCTTCTGCAGCTTCTTGAATCTAGTCTGATTACTTCTGCTCTGCAACCTCTTGTTGTTAATCATCCTTTTGATTTGTCATCTTTCAATTTCACTCCCGAGGGGGCAGGATGATTTCATCATTTGAATCTTGTCGAACCAATCTCATTTCAATTTGATCTAAATCAAAGTCCTCACCACTTGGGGCATCTCTTCACTAGGGGCATCTTCGTGCCTCGCATCTGGTCATCTAGTCATCTATCTTTTAGGTATCTAAGAAATCTAACTCAAATCCTTGAGGATCAAGCTTCATTCTGGAGATGGTTCTCAAAATCTCATTAGGTATTGGGGCAATCTAACCCTAATTCCTTAAAGTCAAGCTTCATTCTGGAGATGGCTCTCAAAATATCTTTTGGACCGTTATTTGGGCAACCTAACCCGGGTCTCAGAGAGCTAAGCTTCATGTTGGGGCAATCTAACCCTAATTCTGGAGATTAGTCCTAAATCAACATCTGTCATCATTTGATCAATCGATATTGGGGAAATCTAACCCTGATTTCGATCTCTTCTCAAGTTCTCTTTTAGACCGTTGTCTTCGCAATCTAACTTAGAATTTGGAGAATCATGCCTCGTTCTAGAGGTGGTTCTGCAATTTCAATCTATTTCGGTGTCTTGGCATCCTAACCTTGACTTCCGAGGGTTAAGCTCCATTCTGGGGATAATCCTGAAATCTCATCTATCACGTCAGACTATTCTTTGAATCAACGCGTTTCTCGCACATCAATTAAAAGAGGGGAAAATGTAATACCCCAAAATTGGCACCTAATAATTTCAATCAATTTTGGTGCATTTTCTTCAATTTCATCTTTATAGTCCTATTTTACTAGGCAATTTTCTCTCTCCTACCTGACTTTATTTTGACTTGATGTCAATTGCAAAAACCCTAATTTGCATTAATCACACACTATAATTAATTCTTAAGTATTCAACTTTATTAGCTAAATAATCCCTATGATAAATTAATTTAACTCTAAAGTCCTAAGTGCTTTAAATTAAATTAAAACCCACCCCATTTGGCTAATACACATAAAAAAAGGAATTAATCTTATTTAGCTATTTGAATGGACACCTCTTTATTTGAATTTAATAATTCAAATTACATGAAAGGTCACCCATATGTGGCAATAATTCATTCTCTTAATTAAATAAATCTTTCAATATGTGTCTCAATTGGGAATGAAGAGGCAACCGTTCATTTTCAAGAACCTCTTCATTCTCTCCCCGGGTTTGTCTATTTAATGAACCTTCTCCTTCATTCAAAAAAAAGGCAATTGTGAGAGCATCCATACTATAGTTAATTTTAGTCTCATTTATCTTCATATTTCCAAGCTTTTTCATTGCATGATTAGTTTAATTTCTCATTTTAGTATAATATTGCATTCTCATTTAATATAGTTTGATTATTGCTATTAGATTAATCTCATATTTCCTTCAAAGTTTTTAGATTAACTTGCATCTTCATATTTCTTTCAAGCTATTAGATTAATTGCATTTCTCATTTCTAGATTAATTTCATTATTGTTCATCTTTCAAGCTTTTGAAAATCCTTTGTATTAGCTTGGTCTTAAGGTTATTGGCTCTCGTTCTGAGAGTAAATCAAACACCCTAGTTAATTAGAAGGCAATAGGTCAAATCGATAGAATCGTGCGAATGGGTAATTCATACTCAATTTCATGATTCGATGATTGAGCAAAGACTATGTTGTGTTTATAGCTGGATTAGAGGTCCACATTCAACTTATAGCAAATATAAGGCGTTCATAATGTGGGTTGAGTCTTGTGGACACTAAAACTTTTATATTCTATTTGTAGCCTATAAGGTAATGTGTTCTTATGAAGGGAAAATATGGAGTTTGCAAGGTGTAATGGTGATTTATTGATTTGAAAACTTAACTTTCATCATAAGGAAAGGTCTATAATGAGTATGTTGAGAAGGATAAGCTGAAAATATCAAAAAGGAATGAGGCATCAAAATATCTAGATTGGGGAATCAAAGGTGAAAATGAAGTTTAGTACTAGAGGGATGATGGAAAGGCCAACAAGGGAGCCTTGAAAAATAAAAGGCTTTTGAGATGTACCAATTAAGGATAAGGCCAAAGGTCCAACTCCAAAAAGACTTGATAAATTTTTGAAGTGTAAGGGATTGGAGCTCTAAGAGTGGAGATAATGAAGAACCAATACCAAAGGATTAGGTAGACAAGGAAGTCTAGAATTTTGACTCGATCATTAAGGATGCATATTCTTTCTAAACTTTCAAGATTTGAGGAGAAATAAGAACTCAATCCACATTCTAAAAGAACTATATTGGGAGATGGAAAACTCTAAAAAATTGAAACTTGTAAAGAGTCTTAGAGGGGAAATATGGACGTTTAGGAAATACATGCAAAGTATAAAATGTTCAAGAAGGATACTAGGATGTAAAACCCTAACACTCCAAAACCTTGAAACACTTAGAGAGAATTTGAAAGACTTAAGCAAGTTGTTAGGAGAGGAAGTTAGGGGTGATAAAGAAGGTATGCAAGTATGTAAAACCCTAAAAACCTAAAATTTTGACAAACACACAAACCACTAAGTAAAATTCCATAAATAGTCTCAAACTTAGGATTTTTTATTGAATTTTCTCTTTTGACTTTTAGGGGACCCATTCAAGAAGTCTCTGATCAATTATAAATTATGGGTCAAAATAATAATATTTTGGCAACCTCTACAATATGATTTCTTTCTAATTAGAGATCCATTAACTTTATCTAATTTATTGGTCATGGAGTTTCTATAAACCTTACGAGAAAATTAGGAGAAACAATTCTAATTGAAACATTGCATGACTATAAAAAAATAAATAAAAAGAATTCTTCAAAGTATAATCAATATAGAGGGAAACATATGCAAAAAAAATGGAGGAATTTCAAACAATTAAAGTCATGCACTCTCCTAGTGAGTATGCAAAGTGTGCAACAACACTTATTTGCAAAAAAATAAACTATTCTAGATTTTTACAAGATTTATAAATTAACCTCAAAAACATGGTTTGGGGTGTATTTCATTGATTGGGATAGGGACCTTCTTCTCCATTTGGTCTTGCAAGCTATAAAACATTAGATTGTGTGCATCTAGTTATGATATATGGTCCACTCTAAATAACATCAAACTTGGTATATCTTCTATCATTTTCTCTATCTTCATCCCACTTCAAGATCAAATTTCCTTCTTTGAATGTATTTTCAAATATTTTCTTATCAAAAGCTCTCTTGAATTTCACTTGATGAGCTTCAATAATTTTCATGGCTATGCTTACTGTGTCTTGCAATTTTATTGGCTCAACAAACATAATGGCCATTGTATAATTTTCTAGTAATTCCAATTGTTGGTGCAAGCTCCAAAGCAAGTAACTCAAATTATAGAGAAAGTATTAATTTTGTCCAATAGATAAACATAAAACAAGATTTGTTAGTAGTTATTTTTGGTGTAAACCTATCAACCCAAAGTGTTATCGTCAAATTTTTATTCCAAGACTTTTGATTTCCCTCCATCATCCTCTTGATCATATTGATTAGGTTCTTGTTGGTTGACTTAGACAATCAATTACCTTGTGGATAATAGTTTGATAGAGTCTTCAAGTAGATTCCATGATTTAAAATTTATGTACAAATATGAGTACTAATAAATTATTTTTCATTGTCTAAAATGATGGTAGAAGGAACGCCAAAGTTTGTTACAATTTGTTCTAGGAAGTCCAAAATTGAAGCTTTAGTAGCTTTCTTAAATGTAGTTGCTTGCTTCTATACATCTTGTGAGGTAATCCATGGATATCTAAACCTATTTTTTTCTATCACTATTTGGTGGATTAATCATTCCAATGAAGTATAAATTATTATTGATAAAAGGTTGATCAACTTGAATAGGATGGAGAAGAAGGATGACTAGTTTTTTATTTCTTACAAAGTAGGCACATTTTAAATTTTTCTTATCCATTTATTTGTAGCACTAAAAAAATAGGCCAATTATGACTAGCTATCATTGTCTTAGCAACACTAGCTCTTAGATATAAATGACCTCCCATAAGCCATCATGAAACTCTTCAAGTACCTTGTTAATTTAACTTTGGTCAATGCATATTAAAAAAATTCTATTCACATATTTTGAAGATAAAACACCACAAAAGAGGAAAAAGGGAATGGATTACAATATGAAATATCTTCTCTTTGCCCTTTTAAGGCCTTGAGGATACTCACTTGTTTTCCATAAAGTAACCATATCATGAACTGAATTATTTCAAGATTCAAGCTCAATTAATTGTGCTTCTTCTAGTATGTAGATGCTCTTATTCTTAGCTTCAAGGTTTCTATAAGTTTCTTATGCAACCCTTTACCTCTCACCAACTATTAATTTTTATATGAGCATCATATTCCATGACCTTGACCATGGTGATCCAACATTTGTCTTTTCACTAATTTCCTTGTATATGAGGAACTATTTTGAACTTGCACAAAAAACCATAAATTGAGTTTTATTTTTAGAGAGGATGTGCATAAATTTATTTAGTTCTAAAGCAAAAATAAATATCATTTCTCAAAATAACTATTGACATGATACTCGAAAAAGGTCTTCAATAAAGGAATCAATGAGTGACAAGGAAAAATGATGTGATTAGAGATTCCAGAGGTACTGTAACTAATGGTTCTCTATTCCCAAGAACCCCCATTGAAACAAAAATATCAAGTAAAAGAGACAAATGAGATAATAAGTGACATGCCATAAGTCCTAATAGGTAAAATAAAGTAGATAGGTCTTCCACCAAAACCATCAATGCTACAAGAATGTGTATAGGGTAATGTTAGGGAACACATTTTTTGTCTATCTCTTTTATAATTTCATTACCACATTTTAATCATTTTATTTCCAACTCATAGGGACTTGGTTTTGTAATTATGGTATGTTGGTTTTTATTGATGTCCAACTTTTTGGAAGAAGTATTGGTGGTAGACCTGTTAAGAAGGATAATGTATTGATATCTTGTCTATGTTTTTGTATTTAGATTAGTCGATCAAGTATGAGTATTAGGAATCATGATGGTAATTACTTGAATATGATACATCTCATACACATGCATGCCTTGGGTCAAGAAGATGTTCTTACAAGCAATTATGTTCTATTTTGGATACTATTATTGTGATGATCGATTCTCTATCTACTCTCTTGTTTTGCTTTGGTTTTTATGCATTTGTTATGGCTTCGTGTGCCTTCAGAGTGATATCACTACTTTCCTAGTGATGTTTGGTTAGGTCTAGAAGAAGTCTTTAGTTTTCTGCTATTCAGATATTTCCTTTATAGTTTTGATTACTTGTTCAATCTTAGCTTTATAATTTTTGATGTCATTCATTGCGGTATGACATCATAGTTTGTTTCTGCTATGTGTGGTAACACTTGTATTATAGTTGAGGACAAGTTTAATACTCTGGTATTCCTAATATTCTCTGGAAAGTAGTATGCTTTGTCAGGCTAGTTTGAAGTACACTTGGTGTCCTTTGGATATGATTGGTTATAGGATGTGAAGGACAATGGTCATGCTTGCTCATACAATATATTTTTTGGGGATATTTGTGGTTTGCGAGTGATCTTTAATGTTCTATACTCAATATGTTCAGTTTTATTAATGTTCCTATGTATTCACACATGCTACCTCGTCTAGGATCATTCTTTTGGTTTGGATATACTTCATAATTTAGTTTGGAATGTTAATTTGGGTCTCACCATGGTGTGTGGAGATCCACATATTTCTAGAGTGGTTCATAAGATGTTTTTTATCTAACTAGTTCTAATTGTCTATTCCTATGTTACAGTCAAGAGATGGCCTTTGTGCGTGGATCATTGGATCTATCTTAAAAGAATGTGTTAAGATATATTTGGGTCCTATCTTTCTCCTAGGGTGGACCACTTCATGTATCTTGGGCCTAAATGATTTGTTATTTAATCTTGGTTAAATTTGACTTGTAGTAAAGCTTTTAATGTCTATCTTAAATTTAAGGAATGCAATTCAAGAGTAAAAGAGTGAGTACGGAGTTGCGGAATCAATGTGTGAATAAAGAGCATTGTATTCTATTGATCATAAGTATAATCTTGAAAGAAATATATTAAGAGATAGTGTGTTTTTTATTAGAAGTTTGCGGCTAAAGAAACATATTCAAAAGATCAAGTATTGTTGATCCTTATTTAGGAAACTCCTCTCAAATATACTCTAGGCTTTATGATGTTAGATGACAATGAGTTTTAGAGAAGATCTTTTTATATCTTGTCTTGAGATAGTGAGTTTCAGTTTTACGATTCTCTTGTATCTTTCCCTAAGGCAACGAGTCCTAGTTGTGCACATTTTGGAAGTGAGCCTAATCATTGTAATACCTATTATTTAGATAGTGAGTTAGTGTAATGCCCTGCCATGGAACCTAGGAGATATTAACCTAAAACATGTTACTAAGTTTATAGAATAATTTTTTTTCTTAAGAGTTTACAAACAAAAATGAATAAACAAATAGAAATAAAACATAAATTCCATTTATACACATAAGCATAATCTTAATTTTAGATTACAAATCTCAAAGGTTCCTTGACGTATAAACTACATAAATACAATTACATCTATTAATTACATTAATCATCTAAATCATCTACATATTACATCATAAATACATATGAATAATGAAGTATACATAATCTCCTACATCCACTGCACAAGTCACATGTTATGTCATTTCAATTGAATACAAAGTACAAATCAAGAAGGAATAAGAATAAGTCTCCAAGAAGATAGGATAGGAAGCAACTACAACAAGGATCATCCAGCACTGGTACAGGAATGTCAAAGTCTCAAATGGTAAAAGAATCACTACCTCCCTACCTTGTAGAAACCTGCAGTTCCACTCCCATCATGTTGAGGATATAACATTAGATCCCACTTGGGTAACAAAACCAAAATCAATCAGGTAAAACTAAGAAAAGATACTAGAAGCTCCTATCTCAAGGGTACATTTTAATAACTAAAAGGTACACATACTAATCTAGAGGAAACCAACATATGTAGGAAACCTAAGATGAAATTAGGAAAGTTTCATCACATATGTTAACCCCTTGGAATGATCTAATTGGACTCTGACTCCCAAGTGTGATCATATGCAGAACCTAAAATCCTCTCGTGTAGAGAAGGATAACTAATCATGCCAAACTCACTGTCACTACTAGATGGGAAAGCATCTTCTCTTGCTCCCATCCTTAGCCTATACTAGGACTCAAGGCATGGACAAGGAAACCATTATCTTATTAATTCATTTTAAAAACTCATTTAATTTATATTATCACTTGTTTAAGTAACCTACTAAGGATACCCAGGTAGCCACTTCTAGGCTCTGATGCCTCCAAAGAAAGCCACTTCCCCTTTAACAACTAGATAACCTACCTTGGGTTCATAATCTCAAAACCTTAACTCAAGGTCATCATAAATCATAATATCCAAATTTGGTTCCAAAGAATAACATGAACACACACAATAAATCACCATCATAATAAAAATCAATTTTCCATAAGGTTGGGTCACAACAAGATCAACTGCCACAAAAGTATGCAAGGAAAACAAAATAAAACACAACAACCCTAACCCCACCTCTAGTAACAGTCCTAACAGGCTGACGTAAAAGATTCCCTTCTAACCCATACATAGATGGAAGAAAGTAAAACATGCAAAATAATTTAATTAATAAACTAATTTGTAAAATTCCATTACAAAAATTAATCTACCAAATAATCACTAACATACTATAATTACAATTATCAAATTAAATTTTAACACCTAATAAATTAATTTATAATATTAATTAAATAAATTGATTCCAGGTTTCAAAATTACTGAAAGACAATATAATTTCATCATAATTCTAATTAAAATAATCTACTTAATCTCCCAATTTTTATTTTTTTTTAGGCAAAAGTGGCAAGCCACTATATTATATAAAATAAAACTGATTCAAAAATAGGTCAACTAGGAAAGAACTAGTGAGAAAACCTAGCATTGTCCCTTTTATTTACAGCAACAGTTTCATAATTATAATTTTTTATCAAAATGTTAGGAGCTTATCATTTACAAAATGGAGTATGTGCTACCTCCCATGATTACACCTCCCCAATAACAAATTTATATTTGCCATTCATATAACATTTTAGCAAAAACTTGAAATGTCACGATATCAAAAAAACCAAAAAATTCCTTTCACTGATCACTCTTCCATGACGTCACACCCCTGAAGACCACTGCATGGGTTAGTAGAAATTTCCCTCCTGGTGTCAGCACATTCAGACTCTGCAACACCTTGCACATTTGAGCTCCTGTAGCCTTCTAAACCCCTGTCCCATCCATGAGCACTCTGTGGCATGACACAATTTCAACCAGCACACTCCACTTCTGGTTTTTCTGGCGACCAACTAGATCCACTTTGTTCCTAAACATTAGATGGCTATGATTCTGAAGCAGTCCCATGACTCCATACATTCCACTCTCCCACTCGAGATTACTGGCACTGCATTGGCCCCATCTGAGGAGTCTGAATCTGAAGCTTGTTGGAGAATCTTTGCAGATCGAGAAGAGCATACCCCATTTTCTTAGCTCACTCCTCTAACTAAAAACCGAACACCTGAGAAGTACTTTGTAATGCAACTTTCATGTGTTTAGGGCTATGGTTGTCAAATGCTTTTTTCATGGCTTCATACACAACCAAACATTCATGCTTGTGGAGCAATTGTGAAAGTGAAAATAAACCCCCGACTAGCACCATTCCACTCCATAGATCATAATTTTGTATGGCCACAACAAGCTTATTGTCTGAAATAAATTATGGCCAAATTACTTTAATTGCCAGCAACTGTAGAAGCAGGGGAGATTGTATAATGTCCATTGCGTTGGAGAGGAAAATGGATACCAAATTTGACGGATAGAAGAAATGAAGCGACGATGTAGACAAAAATTCTTCACCAATTACTTGCCTAATAGCCCTCTGAATTGTTGGTGAGTGTATAATAAACATCATGTCTAACACCGAATCATCGACTTCCTTTGGCAATACAATTTCATCAGTCCTCGGTGGAAGCCAAATTCGGTAGTTTTTTGGCATCATAGAATGATGTTGCTTATGGCATCCCTCATAGAGAATAGAAATATCTAACACTTTTGACATCTTGCAAACCTGTGAGTTTCATACAAGCTGAGCTCTGGTATATATACTATGAAATGCTTTTTGGCGGATGTAGTTATGTGTAGATTTGGAGTATCTTTAACCATATAAATCCATGATACCTTGGCAATGTATATTTATTCACGCACCAAGAAGCCATATGAATAGTGAATATCTATTGTCCTTTCTTCTACCTGCAATCTATACTATCAATCCCTCACACAATTGCCTAAACAATTCATACGAGGTAAACATCATTTAATCAGAGAAGTACCCTGCTCTTGTAATTATTATGGCAAGTGCTGGCTTTTTCATAACGTGCTCAATTTAAAGGCGTTTATAATGTTATACCTCCTTATCCATATCAATTAGTTTTTTAAGCTCGCCATATTTATCAATCATTGCCCTTGGATTAAGTGATGAAAATTGTACCTCATCACAGCCAAGATTTGAAAGATAATCTGCTACTCGGTTACCTTCCCGATATGTATGTGAAATGCATATCTCCTGACACTCATCTAAATGCCTCTAAACCTGATAAAAGATGTAATTTAACTTCCAGGAATATATTTTTCTATGTATGCAAGTATTAATGATTACTACCAAATCTCCTTCGATGTGTAACATTCGGTAATTCCCTTGCTTAGCAAGAATGAGACCAGCTAGGAGGGCTTGCACTTCCACCATATTGTTGGTCCCAGGTGATAGAGGAGATGCAGTGATGGCAACTACTATTCCTTGTGAATCTCGAATACACACTCCCAAACTAGAGGATCCTGGGTTTCCTGTAGAAGCCCCATCAAAATTAAATTTCTAGAATCCTTTTGATGGAGATTTCTAATGTACTTCACATCAGGAAACTGAAAGAGAATTTACCTTTTTAATTTTCCAACCATTAGGAATGAATAACTGCCTCCATTCCTAGATAACTTTAGAATCCCATGCTGTAACAACATGATTAAATTTTGTATTTTGCAGGCTTGAATTTGTCACTTCTGATATTGATCTCTCAATCCCCTCCAAAACTTTGTCAATGTTAGAAGCCTCTTTTCTTAAAATTCGCTTATTCCTCTCCCACCAAATGGCCCACACAACTAATGCCAGTATACACTTCCAAATATTTTCAAACAATGAATTTGGATAGAGGACAAGCCAAGCTTGAAAAAAGTCCCATTTATTATTTTGAAATGGAGTACTATAATTTATCTTATTCAGAATGAAGGTCCAACATTGATTAGCAAATGAGCATGTGAGAAGGAGGTGATCCACAGTCTCTTCACATTCATTACAAAAAAGGCAATTAAATGATGGTGCAATTTGCAGTCTGCTCAGTCTGTCACTGGTCAAGATCCTATGCTTAAGTGCAAGCCAAGCAAAGCAACCTGCTTTTGGAAGCACAACATGATTCCAGCAGAATGAGAATGCTCTGCATGGAACTTTGTTCATTCCATTTTGATGCAAGATTCTATAACCTTCTTTAACTGTGTAATTGCCATCCTTAGCTAGAGCCCAAAGTATCTTATCGACGGACCCTGACATGAATACTTGTTTAGAGGCCAAAATTTCCTCAATTGAGCAATTTCATGACAAGTTAATGGTAGCTCTTCTGGATTTTTCCAATTAACTTTACCTGATATTGTGCAAACATTATCTACATATTGAATGAGCTGTGTGCCCCAATGGTTTTCTGAAATAGTGATGATGTCTTGGGATACTGAATTTTTTAAAGGAGGTTGTCCATTCCACGAATCCCTCCAAAAATTAACCATACTACCATTATTAATTTCCCAAGTGACATATTTTACTACAATATCTCATGAAGACATCATAAAATCCCATTTAACAGAACCTTTTGGATGATTTGAAATGGATAGGACTCTTGTAGGATCATTATTGTCCAGATATTTATGCTTCATAATCTTGTACCATGTGGAATTAGGTTTACTGTACATTTGCCACACTAATTTTCCACCAAAGGCTTCGTTTCTTTTTGCTAGGTCATGGACCCTTGCCCCTCCAATTGCCGAGAAATGAGCCATATCTTGAAGAGAGATAAGCAGAATTTTTCTTGCATCATTCATATTCCCTATCCAAAGGAAACCCCTAATCATCTTTTGTATTTATTGTAGTACTTTAGGAGGGGCTTTTAGGACTGCAAGAAAGTAGTTTGGGATTGTTGATAATACTGATTTTATAAGTAGAATTCTGCCTGACAAAGATAACCATCTAGTTTTCCAAGCAGCTATCCTACTCTGAATACGTTGTATTAATGAAGACCAATATAAAGTTTTATTTGATCCCATAAAGAATGGAATTCCTAAATATTTGGATGGTAAAAAGTCCACTGTGAAGCCTAGTGTTCGAACTATCTTATCTGATATCACTTTATTAGTATTAAAGAGATATATTTTTTTATTTTTGCACATTGATAGCTTGCCCTAATACTTCTGAATAAATTTGCAAGGAATATTTAATTTGACGAGCCTCTTGAGCTTTTGACAAACCAAATAACAATGTATCATCCACACATAAAGAATGGGTGACAGATATATTTGTACCAGAGATATTTGCACCATGCCAATTACCTACAACATGCTGATGATTAATAGTCCTACTAAATGCTTCAGCCATGATGATGAAAAGAGTTGGAGATAATGGACCTCCCTGTCTCACTCCTTGGGTTGATGAGAAGAAGCCCGTTGGTTTTCCATTTACTAAAATTGAGAACCAAGCTCCTGAAATACAAGCCTTAATCCATTTACACCAACCTTTAGAGAAACCCATTTTGTTCAATACTTGAAACAAAAATTTCCAACAAACTCTATCATACACTTTTATCATATCTAGTTTGATAACAAAATTTTCTGTTTGATTTGAATTTATTGAGTGGAGAACCTCATGAGCCACTAATGCTCCTTCCATAGTTTCTCTACCCGGTACAAAACCTCCTTGTTCTGAGGAAATAATGGATGGGATAAGATGCTGCAATCTTAGATAGATAGCTTTAGTTATGATCTTATATGTCAGATTGCATAAGGAAATTGGTCTAAATTCAGCAAAAAATTTTGGATCCTGGGTCTTTGGAATTAATGAAATATTTGTGGTATTAAAATACTTGAGCATACTTTTGTTCTTTCGAGATGCCTCCATGGTAGCTAGTAGATCCTAGCCAATAATATCCCAGCAACTTTGGTAAAATATAGCAGAAAAACCATCCGGCCCGGGGGCTTTATCTGGAGGGAATGAGAAGACAAATTTGTGAATTTCTTGTATAGTAAAAGGTGCCATCAACATGCCATTTTCTTGAGGTGATATCATATTTGGGATGGACTCTAAAAGCTCATTCACTTGTGAATCACTAGGTGAAGGTGCTATGTCAGGTGCCAGGAGATGCTTAAAAAATTTTACCCCTTCTTCTTGAATGACATTTTCATTTGTAATGAGATTCCCTGTAACTGCATCCTTGATTTGAAAAACCATTTTAGAAGCTCTCTTTTGTTTAATTGAAGCATGAAAGTACTTTGTATTTCTGTCTCCTTCTTGGAGCCATAACTCTATTGACTTTTGTCTCCAATAAAATTCCTCTCTACTGCATAACTCATCCCATTCCTATTGAAGCATTTTCTGTCTGGTATAATTATCTTCAGTCATACCATTCTATATTATAGTGTTCAAAACTTTCTCTAATTGCTGCTTAACTTCAATTTTTTTGTGTAAAGACATTCTTGAATACTTGTTGATTCCACTTTCTGATTTGAGACTTAACAAATTTCAATTTCATGGCAAATTGGTGCATTCTCGATCCTTCAACATACGGTGCACCATTCCACCATTGGTATACATGAGGAAAGAATTGTGGGTGATGGAGCCACATTCTTTCAAACTTGAAAGAGGAATGAAAATGAGTCTCACTTCCTTTATCTGATTACTTGATATTTATTGAAATTGGGAAGTGATCCGAACCAGGCAGGGAGAGAATATCTGATGTAATATGCATGTTCATAAGTTTCCAATCTTGTGTTAAGAGGAACCTATCCAAATGGGCAGCAATATGTGCAAATCCAGATCTTTTATTCATCCATGTAAAAGATCCATTAGACGGGTGAATATTCATGAGATTATTATTATCCACAAAACAATTAAAGTCTTGCAGAGTTTTGGTTAGAGGAAAAATACCCCCTATTTTCTCCCCCTGAGATAGAAGTGCATTAAAATCACCCCCGAGAATAACATATCATGAATCTTGGCTTTGAATGAAATGAGTAATATTGTCCCACACTCTGGATTTGTCCTGTGTTGCAGTAGGCCCATAAACATTAACCAAAATATAAGAGATATTAAAGGCAACAATCTTCAACATCTGCCAATTATTTTCTTGATGAATGAGCTGTCCATTAATTGTTTGGGGATTCCATAGTACTGCAAGTCCACCAGAAGCACCCACTCCCAGTGCATGTAGTGCCTTCCACTTGTACCATTTGGCAATTGTATTATCAAATGTGACCTGAGAAAGCTTGGTCTCCTAAAGCATGACTATGTCTGCCTGCATAGAATCAATGACTTGTTTAATCCTATGCCTTTTGTCAGAGGCATTAATGCCTCTAACATTCCATGAGTTGATTTTCATTGTGGACAAGGAGAACTCCTTGTTCTCCTTGTCGATCTTTTGGTAACAATAAAGTTGTCATCCAGAGTAGTTTGTATTCTAGCTGCTATTTCTATCCTAGTCTTAGATCCCTTTGGCTGGCCTCTAGATTTTGGTGTTTTGGGAAAATGAGTGGTTTGTGATGGGGTTTGCATTATTGATAGAATTTGTTGATGCTCACAAAAATGCTCTCCATTAGTGGTTTCTGAATCCTCAATTTTCTGCAAATTGGATGTAGTATCAATTTCAAGTTGAAAGTGAGGAACTTGAGACAAAAAACTATCCACTGAATTCTGAACTTGTTGATAAACACAATTCTCCAAACCCAAGGTATCCTCGAAGGGTAAAAAATCAGGCATTTCTAGTTGATCATTCTTTTGCCATTGACTGGTATTAGTCTGCATATCTAATTTCTACACACCATCAAAATAACTATCTTTCCCATCTAAAACTCTCTTTATATTATGTCCCTGAGCACGGTCTTGGCTATTCCAGAACTGAAATTCTCTCAGCAAATTGTCAATCACAGAAGAGTTGTAATCATTATCAATAATGCCTTCTTCTTTTGCAATTCCAAAAATGATAGAAGTAGCTATCTCAGAAATAATATGTTCTCCTACTTGACGAATCTTCCTCTCTGCAAGTGATGCAATAATAACCAGCTGCCTTGATATGGGTATAGGCAGAGTAGGTATCCTATTGAGGAGATTTTCTAGTGAAGTTGAGAATGATACCGGTATAATCTGAGATTCAGAAGGTGAAGGAAAAAGAAACTTTGGTTGAGAAGATAACTGCTGGAAGAAATACATAATCCATTTAAGAATATGCACAAAATTTGACTCTGACCTTTGACTAACTTGATCAGAAGGCCTTGTGGCTTGATTGTTGATGAGCACAGAAGAAGGTTGTGCAACTAAATCTTGCAATTGACATTTTTGAGAGCATCTCATTGGATCAGAGCAATGATCTGGGCAGATTACCGTAACATCATGCCCACCTACTTGGCATTGAGTATTGAAGTGACCATGTCTATTCTAGAATTTATTAACTGTAACTTCATCTTGGATCTTAATTGACTGACACCATTCTCCCCATTGAGAAGTGATAGTTATTGATGTGGGAAATTGTTTTCGCTTGTCAACCAGCAAACACACTCTAACTTCCAATTGCGGACAATCAAAGGGAATGAGGTCATGTTTTAAGAAAATACCCAATTTGTTAGTTAATATTTCAATGATCTCCGGATCTCTATATTCAAGCAGTAAGAAGGGAAAAGAGATCCAGCATGGAAAGAATTGAATAGGTGAATCCCACGGATTGAAATTTGGAACCCAGATCATGGTATGCAAGCCTGATCCCTGATAGAACCAACCTTTTTATTTGTGCACAAAATTTTTGTGTTCCTTAGATTCAAATATGGCTATGAAAAACTTGGAATCCAGATCGATAAAGAAAATATCCTTAAGACCTATCCAAGCAGAAAAAGCCCAACCCTTAATATCCAAAAATGACAAGGAAGATACCGAAAACTTACCTATGAGCGCCGATTGATGAAGGAGGCCAATCGAGTTCTACAACATATGACTTGGAAGAGTAATTTGTGATTGATGTAGCCTGTTATTGAGGACATGCAGTGGATCTGCTAAACCCGAATCTTTCTTTTGCCAGATTTGATCAAAGTTTTTTGGATTGAAGGGGGCTCTGAAGGAATGTATCTCTGGCCCTCTACTAGCCTCCTTGTTGAGATCAATCAGTGAGAGATCATGATTTTTTGCCGGTGATCCAGAAGGGGTGCCCTCACAAATATCAAAGATGGGCTACTTTTTGTGAACCTTGTGAAAAGAACTTCCTTGTGGCCTAAAATTTCTCCCTTTGGACCGAAACCCAACTCTTCCTACCATATCCAGACCCTAAACTAATTTTTTGAAAAAAATTTCCTCCCACCCAAATTTATTTTGAAATTGCCAAGGAGATGCAAAGCATTTCAGATTCTATTGTGATGATTCACCTGTTTCAAATGTTGATGTGCCAATCTAGGGTCTCCTACTATCGATCCCATTACCCTCTTTTGTGGGCATTGAGGTAGATCGAAGATCATGAAATCTAGGGTTTAGAAAAAAAGGTTTGGCTAGTTGAAATATTGCTTTACCCCGAAGCGTTGATTTGAGATCTTTATGCACTGATACCTCCTTAGACAGATTTCTGGATACAAAAGGGCATCTCTAAAAAGAGAGGCCACGAAGGTCAGGTCTAGCTGGCTGTACCACAGGTGTGGAGGAGAAAATTCAAGATATGTCACTCTGTCCAAATACGGAAGCATTTGTTTGATGCTCTCTATTTTCCTGACAAAACTGCTCAAATTTTTTATTCTGAGATTGTAGCTGACATCTACCTCCATGATGCTGCCTGGTGTGAACTACTATCCCCCAATCCTAGAAATACTATTGAAATTTTTCCATTTTTGATTGAAGTTGTTTCCTAAGGGCTGGTGGATGACCAGAGTATCGACCATTTACAGGTTGTTCCACTCTCGCTCCCGCTCTCACCATTATTTGATAGATCTAGAAGACTAATAAAGCAAATTATTGGAAACTATCATTGAAAGTCTTAATCTCCCAATTTTATTTAATTAAAAATATAAATTAATCATTTATAATATTATCAAAATAATACCACTGATAAACTTACTACCATTTTAATAAAAATTTTTGATAGGAAATCGGTCGAAGCCTTCGTTATTTTTATTAATTTTTACATCCCCATTCAAAGCGGGCACTGAGGGAAAAGAACAAGGTCAAGAAAAACCCTTGGTATGGCCCGGGACTTGAGAGTCCAAAATGATATTACATTACCCATCTCATTTATCTAGATTATAAGTGACGAGGCCAAGGGCCACTATAATACATAATTCGAAAGCATTTATTGTTTACAAGGGATATCCAGTCATTTTGCTTAATATTACATCATAACCTCGACACCTCAAAATGTGTCTATAGATAATACGTTGCCCCCCTTAATAAATATTTAATAAATATACCAACCATATATATATTTAATTTAATTTATATTTTATATTATATATATATATGTATATATATATATATATACATATATATATATATATACATATATATATACATATATATATATATATATATATATATACATATATATATACATATATACATACATACATACATATATATACATATATATATATATACATATATATATATATATATAATTTAATAATATATATATTAATAAATATATTATATATATATATATATTAAAATATTAACAAAATAACAATCACCAAATTAGGTAAGGGGTGGGGCGGGCCCCGACTGCCACACGACAGCCAAGGACTGTCGTTCGGTAGCCCTGTTGCCTCAACAACCAAGGGATTGTCATCTGGCAGCCTTGATATTGTGCATGCAACTATGTTGCCTCGATAGCAATGCCGACTGTGGGTGGGGGTAGTGTCTCCACCATAAGCAATATTATTTTCTTTTTCATTTTTTTTACATTTCTTTTTTTTTTACAAACAGGCACACACACACACATATATTACACAAACAAATTGAGAACTCGATTTCCCTATTTGATTTAATTTGGGTTTTCAAGATCAACTAAATAAATTCAAATTCTAGCATTCTATTTAATAATTCCTCCAAACCCTCATCAGATCTAATTTTCTACAAATAATATTTAGTAGTTTTTCAACCTAGGCTTCACTAGGCACAATTTCTTTCACATAATTTAACCAAAAGGAATTCTTATACAAACAATATTTTATATTTTAATAATTCTATCAATTCAAACCCTAAGGTTTTTCTACCATGAATCTTTCAAACCCTAATTGAATAAAAATAAGATTTAATTATGGAATTCATACAAACACTAAATTTCCTACAATTAATTCCAGAAATTCAACATGAAAGGAAAATCACAAAACAACCATAATACCCAGATATAACAGGTACGAAGAAGACAATCTTTTTGAAATACCAGAATTAACACTATGAGGGTTTCTAAATCCTACCTCAAATCACCAATCGAAGAAATATGATGAAGACCAAAAACGTAGAAAAATCCAAGCTTTCACATAAAAGTTGTCCACTTCAATTCCTTCACCCAAATCTGCAAACCTATGTGTTGAGAATAATGGCCAAGCTTTTCCAATATAGGAATTCGAACTCAACCATGCAATTTTGGAACTCAACTCAACTCAACAACTCTGTTTTCATCAATTCCATAATTCCCTCAATTCTAATTTGTAACTCAAGTATTTTGCCTTCCTTGTTTCTATCAACTCACATAACTCTCAATTAATTAATTCTTTTATTTATTTATTCTAATTGATTTGTGCAACTAAATGGTATTTAAATTAAATTAAATTAATATTATTTAGTCTAATGTTATTTTCCACATGATAATTTATTTTCAATTAATAAAATGAATTAAATTTTTAAGAGTGTATTTAATTAATCTTCATTAATTAAATACTTTTATTTCCAAAAATAATCTTTTAATTAAATCTTTAAATTTAATAAATGTATCTAATTAATTTTTATAAAGTAAATATTTTCACATTTAAAATAACTATATATAGCAAGATCTAATTTATTTAAATTACATAATTAATCTAAATAAACTATTTAATTAGAACAAACATATCAACCAACCAAATATCAACTAAACTAATAAAACCATAACCATGCTCAAGGGAAAGACTATGAACTCACGTCACTTGGATGAATTCGGGAAGGGTAAAATATCATAAACCTGTCCACTATTTTAGGACAATAAAATGGCTTAGGTTGGGATTTGGATTTGAACATTATCTCCCCTCCCTTACCATTGAGACTTGCGATAAGGCATGCTCATCCTGACAATTCAGGGAAGTTAGTGCTCGGTACCTGCAAACATACACAACAGACAAGCATGTGTATATATATATATATATATATATTATATATATATATATATATATATATATATATATATATATATATATATATATAAATATATATATATATATATATATATATATATATATATATATATATATATATATATATATATATATATATATATATATATATATATAAGCAATGGCAAGGATCAGGACATCGTGTGGATTCCACAAGTAGGTAACTACGACTCCGTCCCTCAACCATATCAAAACACATCAAATAGGAAGTAAAAGCATACATGATAAGCATACACATGAATGTATGGGGTAAGTAAAATCATAACCATAAACATCATTTTAAGCATATAAATAATCATCATCAAAGTAACTAACATCATCTAACTGCAAATATATAATATCCATAATTATCCAATCACCATGTAATGTCATACATACAAAGCCACATAATAACTTAAATAATCAACACACATAAAAGTGGCCTAAAATAGTTTGGCAATATAAAATTGAGTGTAAACTATGGGTGGGCACTACAGTTAGATTCTCACCATAGTTTTTTTTTCATTCTTGGGTTTTCCACATAAATATGTCATTCTTGTGTTGATCTTTGTTTTCACTTTATTGGTTCATAAGGAATAATGGCTTATGGTGTTTTGAAGTTTATCAAGATTTGAATTGAATTTATTATTATGGTATAGATTGATTCAACCACCTCTCATTCCTATTGTGTATTAAAAAAACTGTATAAGATCTTTTTCCCTTCTTGTAAAGCTTAATTGCTCAAGGAAGATCTAGTATGGTGCAGGATTTGTGTTTCAAAGCTTTGAAGTTTGAAGGTACAAATTACTCTTATTGGAAAGAAAACATGTATTTTTATTTAACATCTCTGCCAAAAGGATTGTGAGAAAGTATTCAAAAGGGTTACACTACACCTATGACTGGACCATAGACTCTGGCTCAAATAAATGCTCAAGAAAATAATCTGAAAGATAGGGTTTCTATTGTTAGCTACTTGAGTGATGAAGTATTTGGAAAGGTCATTAGATCAAAGGATTAAAAAGAGATCTTGGACAAACTGAGAAGTGTATATGAATGATATCCAAAAATAAAAGAATCCAAAGGGATTTTCACAACATGTTGAGCGGAGCTGGAGCTGGAGCTAGAGATTTTTCAAATTTGGTTTTGGATTGGATTTCTCCTGTGCATGCTACGAGCACTCCTATAGAAGCTTCTACCTATGGTGTGGAGATTCCTAATTACTCAGGCTCGAAGGATGTGGTGAAGGTGGATGGGGTCCCACATGAGAAGATCAAAGACCCTAGTAAAGAGAATTTTCAGGGGGATGGTCAACCCCCTTTCAGACCATAAAATGGTATGCCCTTGAGTCTTGCTTATTCTACTTCATTTCGTACTTGGGATGTAGCCTCCCCTTTCAAACCCTAGTCCACCTTGTTCAGGGTCAAACCCATGGGTAAATCCTATTTCCCTGGTATCAAGGATTTATCAGATAAGGCGAAACAAAAATATTCTATTGATGTTCCTAGCGAGCTTGTTGACCATAACATCACTGTGATGGCCCTAACGCTAGTTGGGAAATCCATTGGGGCTAGGCCTAATATTGATGTTGTTAGGGCCTTCTCTAGGAAAAGATGGAATCTCAAAGGCCATGTGGGCATTACTGTTATGGCTAAGGGTTTCTTGTCCTTTGAATTCTCTTGTCAAGAGGATTTTGATAGGATCCTTTGTGCTGGGACTTGGACTATAGGAAAGGCTACTTTGGCTTTATAGAAATGGTCTCCCAACTTGGATCTAAATGATTCTTTCTTTTTCCAGGCCCTGATGTGGGTTCAGCTTCCTAAACTTCCTCTGGAGTTTTGGTTTGAGGATGTCTTTAATGGGATCGCTAGGTCTTTCAGGGAACTCCTCTTGATTGACCCCGTTACTGTAGTAAGAAGTAGGCTGACCTGTGCTAGAATCTGCATTTGGGTTGAACAAGGTAAAGACATGCCAAAGATCATTGAGATTCATTCTAAGCTAGGGAAGAGACTACAAAATCTTGAGTATGAAAGCGTGCCTTTCACTTGCTTTCACTATAAGAAGGCAGGTCATCTGACCAAGGCTTGTCCGAAGTTCATGATTAAGGAAAAATATAAAAAATCCCAAAAGAAAAATTGGAAGAAAAAGGAATTGACAAGCTTGTCTGAGGAAGAAGCTCTTGCTAATAAGGGTTTTGTTCCACCCTAGAAGGAAGTCTCGGGGAGGCCCCCTTTTCTGAATGTTCCAAAGTAGACCAAAGTACATGATTACACCAAGGAACCCCATTCTTTGAATGGCCTTGATCAGGCTATGGTTAATGCTGAGACTTTCCATTCTTCCTAGGAGGAGGTTGTCAAGGTTATTGGTAGTTCTGTCCCTCTACTTTCTAAGAAGGATGATGATAAAGAACAAAGGTTTCTAGAAGGAGGTGACTCTAACACTATCTGCATCTCCCTTGTCTCGGATTCACTTAACACACAAAATGCGGAGGAAGGAGAATTTATCCCAAGCCTTGTGGGACTTAATACCCCAGTTGGTTCTCTACCCCAAGATGGACATGACTACAATACCCTCATCCCCTCCCCAGCAGAGCGGTTCTCAGTCTCCAGTGATAACCCTAGTTCTCCTGGCCAGTTTTCAAAGATGGAGGAGCTGTTCAAATTAGTCTCTCCTAGACAAATTCCTAAGATGGAGGCGTTGCTCTCTAAATTCAAGGAAGGAACGAAAGATGGAGGATGGATTTTAGTTTCAAAGAAAGGAAAGAAAATGAATAACATGGACCCATCTCCTGTCTTGCCAATGGAAACAAGAAGTAAAAAAATAACTGATGTGGGACCCAAACCCAGAACACTAGGAAGGAAGAAAGCTAGCCAAATCAGAGATGAAGAAGCTTGTAAGAATGTCGTGGATGGGACTCAACTTACCTACCGTGAGTCTTTCTCCTCAAAGAAGAAATGAAGATTATCTCTTGGAATATTTGTGGTCTGAATGGACCACATAAGAAATATATTATTAGGAATATGATTAGGGATCATAGACCAAATTTTCTGATGATTCACCAAACTAAGCTGAATAAAGAGAAAGTGGAAAGTCTCAAACTCTCAAAGTCCATGGAGGTTGTGGGAACCAACTTTGATGGGGCTTCTAGGGGCCTTGCTATTTTCTAGAACTCTGCCATCTTCAAAGGGGAAGTCATTCACGAGGAAGGTAATCTTCTGTTTATGAAATTTTGAAGTAAATGGGATAATGATAGTTGGTTAATTTTGAATGTGTATGCTTCTAACTCCAAAAAGGATAGATCCAAGTACTGGGTGAGGATTAAGGCTATTAATTTTTCCTTCCATCTCTCTAGAGGTATTATCATAGGAGATTTCAACACTCCTCTTAAAGAAGGGGAAAAGCTTGGAGGGAGTATTCCAGACCTAGAAAGCAGCATGGACCTTATGGACTTTATCAATGATCAGGTCCTCTTCAACCTAGACCTCCATGGGGAATCTTACACTTGGTCAAATAGAAGAACTGGTAATGACTATATTCAGGTACATCTTGATCATGCCCTTATTACCATTGATTGGCTCCATCTCTTTTCTTGTAATCTTTCAGCTCTACCTAGAATTGGTTTGGACCATTCCTCCATTTCTCTTATCCTTGATGCCCTCACTGTTAAGATAAGTTTTCCCTTTAGATTTGAAAAAATGTGGACTACCCACCCAAACTTGAGCAATAAGTTAAAGGAATGGAGGGATATTCATATTGACGGCTCTTCCATGTTTAGAATTGCTAAAAAACTTAGAAATCTCAAGAATAACATCAAGCTATAGAACAAGAATGAATTTGGGAATATCTTTTCTTCCAAAGATGAGATTCTTATGGATCTTAATCTTATTCAAGGGGAGATTCAAAAGTTTTGATATGATCCTGAATGCCTCCAAAAAGAGAAATCCTTACTTTTTGATTATCATAATATGATAGGCAAGGAGGAATTATACTGGAAACAAAGGTCTAGACCTATTTCACTGAAAGAAGGGGACAAAAATATGAGGTTCTTCCATCTTACCATTATGAAGCACAAAGCTTCTAACAAAATCAACAAACTCAAATGGGAGGAACAAACTCTTTCGGAGGACAAGGAAAAAGCCAATGAAGTTGTTTCTTTCTTCTCTTCCCTCTTATCTAAAGACCACCGCCTCTCTTTGGAAGACCAAGTCATGGTTTTGGGTAACATTCCAAAGACTATCTCTGAAGACCAAAATAAAGCTCTCTTCTCTATCTCTAAGGAGGAGGAATTTTTCAAATCCATGCATTCCATGTCTAGGGATAAAGCGACTGGCCCTGACAGCTTCCCCATGTTCATTTTTCATATGTACTTGGACATTGTTAAGAGAGATGTGGTTTAGGATGTTCAGGAATTCTTTAGCTCCAAGAATCTCCTGAAGGAGCTAAATGCTACCTTCCTGGTTCTCATTCCCAAAATTCATGGTATGGAGGCTATGGAGAACTTCAAACCCATCAGCTTATGCAACTCCTTTTACAAGATCATTTCCAAGGTGCTTACCTTGAGAATTTTCAAGCTACTTCCCTTTCTCATCTCATGACAACAATCTAGTTTTGTCTTGGGGAGAAAGATTCTTGACTCCATCATTACTATTCATGAGGTTTTACATTCCTTGGTTTCAGCCAACAAGGAAGGGTTCTTCCTTAAGCTTGACCTCTCCAAAGCTTATGATCGGGTGAATTGGAAACTTTTGCTGAAATCCTAGAAGCTTTTGGTTTCAACCATGCCTCTTGTGGAATCATCCACCAACTATTTTCCTCCCCCTCTATGGAAATGTTGGTCAATGGGTTCCCGTTGTCTTTCTTCAAACCTTCCAGAGGCCTCCGATAGGGAGACCCCCTTTCCCCTGTCCTCTTTATTATCATGGTTGAATGCCTCAAAAGAGTTATTTTAGCTAAGATTGCTTCTGGTGCCTTGCAGGGAATTAACCCTTCCTCAGGGAACTCTGAATTCTCTCATCAACAATTCATTGATGACACTATTTTGGGGGGAGAGGCCTCAATCAAAGAAGCCAAAGTTATGAAAAGTGTACTGAATAGTTACTCAAATTCTATTGGATAACTTATCAACTGGAACAAGAGTTTAGTGTATCTAATTAACACCCCCCTTAAAGGTAGCTAAGGATTGCATAGATCTTGGGTTGTAGTTTGGATCTCTTCCCTTCAACTTATTTGGGTCTTCCTTTGGGGTTGAAACCTCCTGAGCCCTTTTGGAACAATTTAATTGATAGATTCAACAAGAAGTTGGCTGGTTCGAAGGGTGTGATACTTAGTCAGGCTGGAAAAATCCAGCTTTTGAAATATGCTCTCCAAAACCTTCCTAGCTATGCTCTGAGCCTCTTCATGATTCCTTCAAAATTTGTTGAAGCTATGGAGAAGATTTAGAAAAGATTTCTTTGGTCTGGGGTGGCAGACCACAAGAGGCTTGCACTTATTTCTTGGGACAAAGTTTGCATTCTGAAGCATCATGGTGGCCTTGGTTTTAGGACTATTAGGTCTTTCAATAAGGTTCTTCAAGCTAAACAAGTGTGACACATTTTTTAGGATACCAGAGACTGGCATGATATAATTGTTGCTAAATACCTCCACTCCAACAATTCTTTGAAAAAATACCTTATTCTACAATGATATTCCTAAAGGATATTTCATTCGGAATGGTCTCCTCAAGGCCAGAGAGATTGTTGCCTCTCGCACTGAATGGAAAGTGGAAAATGAAGAATCTATTAACTTCTTGAATGATGACTGGCTCTATTTCAAGATTTTGGATAATGTGGAGCCCTTCGATATATGGAAGGAGGTTTTCTTAATGCTTTTTGGGAATCAAGTCTATAACTAAAGAGATGGTAATGATTGGGTGGACCTATGTTTTCTTTCGTCAGATTTGGAACCCTCATGAGGTCTCTCTCATCCCTATCCCTATCTCTATCCCTGGATACCTTAGTTTGGGAAGCCTCTTCTAATGTGAAATTCTCTATTGCCTTGACCTTTTTGGATCCTCCCAACCCTTCCCCTTCCCCTTTTTGGGCCAAATCTTGGTTTCCTATCAAATCCATAAGATCAACATCTTCTTCTGGTTGTTGCTGTAGAGTTGTATTCTCATTGTTGACAACCTTGTTAAGAAGGGCATTCCCATTCCAAATATGTGTGTCCTCTATAAATCTAGTTCTAATTCTGTGTAGCATCTCTTTATCCAATGTCCCTTTGTGGTGAAATTTTGGCTTTCTCTCCTCTCCTCTTTTGACTAGGTCTGGGTTTTCCCTATCCATGACTAATTTTCCCAATGGGCTCCCCTATTCCCTTCCTCCCCTATTTTTAGAAAACTCTGGTCCTAGGCCTTTCTTCATCTCTGTTGGGGCATTTAGAAGGAGCACAAAAATAGAATTTTTAGAGATCCACATGCTCCTTCCAAAGTGGTTTCTTCTAAAATTATTCATGCTCTTTTTAAAAACTTCTTTATTTGCAGTGGTACTAATATTTTTTTAGGTATCTATGTGGACCTCCTTTATAATCAAGTTGATCATGAAAGGGAAAATTGTACCTGTCTCTCTCCCCCTATGGGGTGGCATAAGGCTAACTTTGATGGGGTGGCCAAGGGAAATCCTAGACCGGCTAGTAGTGGAGGAGTGATTAGAAACCACCATGGTGCCTGTACTTCTATGGTTTCTCTCCCCCTTGGTACCCAAACTAATCATTATGTTGAATCCATGACTACCCTCCAGGTCACCAAGATATCTCATAATTTGTGGATTAACTATCTATGGCTCGAAGGTGACTCTAATAATATTATTAGATGTCTGAAAGGATCCCCCCCTTCATGGAATATTGACAACATAATTATGGATACTCAGAGCATTCTCAATATCTTTGAGAAGGTACACATTTCTCACATGTTCAGAGAGTCAAACCAAGTGGCTGATGCCCTATCCAATGTGGATGATAGGAAAAAAGATATGGTGAGGTGGAATAATGGAAAGGACATCCCACAGGACGTGAAGGATATGATCACACGGGATCACATTCATGGTAGGGAAGGAGCCATATGTGAAAATAATGACATTTAATCCACATTTTCCAATGATTATTTTCAAGCGTGGGAAGTACGGTGATTTTATTACCTACAATTATGAAGCATTCATTCTGCATGCTTTCTAGGTTCTTAAGAGAGCCAAAGACTCATGCCTTAGTTTCCATCTTCACTCTAAGATTTGAAGAAAATTCAAGTGTAATATCAACACCCCTGTGTACATTTGGGTCTGAAGCTTTTTGAAGTGCAATGCTTGTATTAGGAAATTTCTTACCATGGGTGGCTAGAGAATTAGGAGGGAACCCACCGATTGTAGAAAATGGAAGAAAATAATTATTGTTTGGGATATTTTGCAAAATGGTGGTATTACTCCTTTTATGGAGCGACTGCATGGGGAAAACCAGGAGGTCACAAATATGTTCCTTAGGAATTGGAATGAAGGAAGCATTTAAATCAATGGATGCTAGTTTACCATGACGGAAGAAGTCATCTCCACGGTCACTGGAATCTCTATTATTGGGAAAAAATTCTACAGGGATCATAGAATCTCAGACCCTACGGTGAATGATTTCCCTAAGGACCTAGAAGAGAAAGAGACTCTTTCAAAGATAGGAGCCTACTACCACCCTAAAGGCATCAAGAAAATATGGAGGTTTGTGCTTTGGGCCATTATCTACTACATCACTCTGGACTTGAGATTATCTAGAATTCAAACTTACCACGTTATCCTGCTCAACCACTTCAGGCATGGTAAGATAGTGTCCATTCCCTTCTACCTTTACTCATCAATTAATGAAAATATCAATAGTTTCAGGGGTAAAGCTAATGCTAACCCTACTTTTCATGAGGGTTTGTTGTTGCTTATTTATGATTATTTTAACTTGCAAATGGTGAGTAACTATGTTAAGGAAAAAGGGCTCAAGGAGGAGGAGTTAGGATTTGATTATGAGCCCTCAGATACTGAGGAGAGCAATGAGTTTCATTTTGAAGACTAGGAGGAAGAGGAGATTAAGAAAGATGCTTCTGGTTCTACTTCCGAAAAGGAAATGTAATCTGCAGAAGGTTAAAAAAGAAGCTAAGGGCCCTTCCCCCAAAAAATAGATAAGAATTTCCATATCCTCGGATGAGGATTATAATGAGGATGAGGAGGATATGGAAACTGAGGAGGAGTTGAGGGAGAAGGGGAGGAAGAAAATGGTGAAAAAAGATCCCAAGTACTCCAAGTAGACCAAATTGAACAAGAGCAGGGAGACGAGCCTGGACCAAGTCTCTGCGGATTCTGAAGAGAATGGTAAGGATATGTGATCCCCTCCTAATCCTGATGAGATCACTCTTGTTGGCTCCCTGATTGATGGGAAGAAGAAGAACCCTGATGATGATATTTCCTCTCAAGACACTCCCCCTGTAACCCTTCTGAAACCCCACCCGGATACCAAAGGTAAAAACATGGCATGAAAGCTTTTCAATTGCTGCACTACCAAACTAGGCATTACCAAAGAGATGATTAACCCCATGGTACTTGAAGGGGAAGGAGGAAAAATTGATACCTCTGAGCTGATTGATCCCTCAATGGTTATCATGAGTGATTTCACCAAGGAATTTGATTTTAACTTGCTCAATAATGCTAGGAATAGTATTCTTGACAACTACAGGTCTATCAAATGGATCTTCTTTGAAGTGTCTGATTTGAAATCTAGGATGGGAGATGTGGACAAGAAGAAAGATGAAATTTTTGACAGGGATAGGCCTACCCCTGACCCCCTCCTCAATGTGGCTGACTTTTACAAGCTTGAGGCCCGCATGCTAGATATGGAGAATAGGGATTCTGGAATTGAGAGTACCCTCAAGGTCATTTCTAAGTAGAGTTTTAATATCCTCAAGGCCTCCAATGAGCATATTAAGATTCTCATCGCCAAAATGGAATCTACCCCCTATGACAAAGTTGAAGATCACACTACTGATGAGCCAGAGACCACCCCGAACTAGGGACTGAGAATGCGTACTAGGTCTAGCACAAAATCAACCACCTAGAGGTGCAAGTTGCCAATCTGCTTGACAAGATGTCTTGAGCTAATCCTTTGTTGTTTTTTGTTTTTGTTGTTTCTAGTGTTGGTTCTTTTTGTTGTCTTTTATTTGTTGGCCCTATAGTTTTCCTTTTGGTTGGTTGCCTTCTCTTTTTGTTGTGGTGCCTTAATGTAATATCTTAACTTGTTCTAGGTTTTAGGTACCTGTCAAAACATATTTTACATAATAAAAAACAAAAGAATCGAAAGTGACAAATTTGAAGCACAAGTTTGAAAATATGAAGATGGGTCATGTTGAGCTCTTTGAAGCTTATATTCATAGAGAAAATGAGATTGTGAATGCCATCAAGGATATTGGTGGAAAAATAGAAGAAAAGGAATTAGGAGAGAAAGTATTTATGACTTTTCCTAAACCTTACAAGACAAAGAAATATGCAATTGAAGAAAGTCGTGATTTGGATTCATATACCTTAGATCAACTTCTTGGTCCATTGGCTACTGTTGAGATCAATGAAATGGATGAGATCAAAAAGAAGAGGAAAGAAGAGGCATTCAAAGAACAAACCAAAATCAAAGGTGAAGCTGAGGAATACATAAATGAAAGAAAAATTTGTAAGAAAGTTGTCGAGAGGAACCAACAAATACAAAGGTAAGTTACCTTTGAAATGTTTTATTTGTCACAAAATTGGTCATTTTCCTTCTAAATGTCCTTATCAAGAATAATTCAAAGGATATGATGATGAAAAGAGAAATATATATGATCCTTATGATAAAGGAAAGAAGACCAATAAATGAGACAAAGAAAAGAAAAGCCTATGCACTATGGAGCAACATTTTTCTAAGGATGAGAATGATAACAAATCAAATGGTTTTTATTTTAAATCTTGGCTAATAAGGAAGGTGATAAAGAAAGAACATAGAGAAAAGTAGTGAAAATAATTGAACTAATTGCTAAAGTAGAAACTATTGCATTAATTATTGATTCTCGATACTCCAACCATATGACTAGGGACAAAGAGAAATTTATAAAGATTGAAAAGTATGATGGAGGATATGTGATATTTGCAGGAGAAGAAGTTTCCTCTTTATGTGTGATATGAAGTATTTGAATTAGTAAGCACAAAATTGATGATATCTATTATGATAAAGTATTGAGACATAACTTGTCAATTCTTAGTCATATGTGCAGTAAAGGTTATGAAGTTATCTTTGGTAAATTTGGATGTGAATTTAGAAAAGAAAACACTATGAGACATGTTTCTAAAAGTGTTAAAGTAAATGGAAATTTATATTGCATAAGTAATGATGGTCATAATAACTATCTGATGGAAAACATATTTGAATTTGATGATGAATTTGGAAGAAAGGAAAAAGGAGATAAAAGTTGGGCAAAGATGGTTGAAGAAGAAGAAGAAAAATAGATAGAAGAAAAATAAAAATTGAAACCAATGGTAATGAATCAAATAGAAGAAATACAAGCAGTAAAGCTAATATCAAAATTGATAGTGAATCAAATAGAGTAAAGAAAAACACTAAAGTTATACGTGGAGAATCTGAAGAATAAGTCAAAAGATGAAAAATAACAAATTGATGAAAAGCTCAAAAATGATAGCAGGGATAAAATCACAACGAAACATACAAGAAAAAATAGAAGAAGTGGATCTAGGAATAGATCTACGATGAAAGGGTTTAAGAGAAAACCTAATTAGGCTCAAAATAGAAAAGAACTCAAGAATTCCCCTTCTCTACAAAACATGTATTTTTCAAAATTTTCTAGTAAATTCTTTTCATGCAATAAAATTAACCATAGAGCTAGTGTATATAGAAGTCAGATCAGAAGTCAATAAGTTAATATAAAGTGCTACTTTGGAAATAAGTGTGGACATATAAAAATTGAATGTAGGATTAAGATAAAAAGGAATGGTTGTATAGATGAACAGTTTGTTGAATATGCTAATTTTTTCAATGGAAATTACTATAACTATAAGATGTATGGACACAAAGCTATTGAGTGCAGTGTAAATAGAAATATTGGAAGAAGTACTAAAAAGGAATACATCAAAAGACTGCAAAGAGGTTCAATATGCTACAATTGCAACAATGTTGATCATATTGCAAAAATTCTACAAAAATAAAATTAGAGAAAACAATGTTCTAGCAAACAAGATCAACATTAGTAAAGAGAAGGAAAAGATGCAAATTTTTTGGATAAAAGAATCAAGGAAGAAGAAAGTTCTTAAGATGGATTTTCACCCTCTAGTCATGCTAATTCTTTCTTCTAAATTGAAATATTGTGTATGGGTTGAGGGGGAGAGCCAAATAGAAAAATCCTTTTCCCTCCTCTTGGTTGAGAATTGAGTATTCTCAGTATTAGAGGCTTGGAAAATTGTCATTTAAGATATATTAAAGAAGATGAAATAAATTTTTAGAAAATAAAACATGTTTGCGATGATACTTAATGTTATGATGGTGTGTAATAATGATTATAAAATTGATGAGGTGTTATTTTTGGGATCGATGCTATTGTATAAGGAAAATCTAAGGTGGTGCATTGGAGAAGTCAAAACATGTTTGACTATTTTGGAAAAATATAATGCGGATCTTATTGTAAGCCAACATGGTCATAGGAAAATGTGTTGTACATTGAGATTATCAATTTGAGGGAAAGTATTTAGATTTCATGAAGTCAGTGCTATAAGTGTATATAAGTGGTACTTCTCATATTAAAAAGGTTGTTAGCATATTGATGTTGTGAAGGTTGATGTTGTTGTTATGGTTGATTGTGAAATCAATTAGGGTTGCAATCAAAGATCTGATAGAGACAAAGTTGCGAGCATCTATAGAGATTAGAGAAAAGATTGGATCCATCAAGAAGTCAGTGCTACATGTCCAGATCACTCAACTTGTTGTTTCCTAGTAGTTACAGTAAGAAAATCCCTTAACTAGGTGAACTTTAACATGTTCTTATTGTAAATCCCTTAACAGGGTGAGCTCTTAATTGAGTCCCGAAACCCTCTAGCAAGGTAGATCTTTGTAGATCTGATTTTACTTCTAACAAGGTACTAATCAATCATAACAGGGTGAACCCTCATAAAGGATAATTGTAAGCTCTTAATAGGGAAACCTCATTTACTGCAGTAGTGGGCTTGTGGGTGTCATCCCCACTATTGATTTTCCCTCTAACCAAGGGTTTCCACACAAAAATCATTGTGTCATGTGTGATGATTTTGTGGATGTTTGATATTTCTATCTTTTATTTGTTTACTTCAGTTATATGCTTTGTGGTTTAGAAGTTATTATTTAAGTTATTCAGATTGATGGTTGGATTAATCTATAATTTGTTTGCATTGATTCACCCCCCTCTCAGTGCCTAAGAATTATAACAATTGGTATCAGAGCACTGGTCCTCTTATTGAAAAGTCTATCAATTTGAGGGAAAGATCTACAACTATGGAGAATTACAGACATGAAATGGAACTTAAGAGTGCACACAAGATGATCAATGAGCTAAAGGAGAAACTAAATAAGTCACTTGGTATAAGGAGAAAAATTACTGAACAACTATATGAGAGTCAAGATTACATTGAGAAACTATTTGAAGGTAGTATGTCTGAATATTTTGAAGAAGTAGTTGAAGACCTCATGGAAACGAACAAAGGACTTAAAGAAAAAGTGACAAATCTGAAAAGAGAGCTTGAAAGTCAATCTATCAGGATGTGTGAAGATCTTGAAGGAAAGAGAACAAATGAAAGTGCAAGGAAGATTGCTGAAGATTCTAAGAAAGTTGTTGAGGATGCCCTAAGAGAAAGAGATGAAGAACTCTATAGATTGAGACATGAATATGCCTTGTATAGAAGCCAAATGCATGATATAGCTAAAGAAAATCTGCAAGTTATAAGTGAGAATGCAAGACTCAGAGAAGAGAATGAGAAAATGAAGAATGAATTAAAATCTAAGAAAGAAGCAAATGAAAAATTGAAACATTATAATGAAAGCATGCAAAAGATTGATGAACAATTGAAATGAAAAAGAAGACACAAAGACCCAACCGGTCTTGGTTACACTAGTCAATGAACATTTAAAACCGACAAGTCATCAAAATATGAACATGAGAAGCCACAAGATCAGAAGGTAGATCCAAGAAATTCAAGTAAGAAACCTAAAAAACCTACATTTTATAATTATGAAAAGCCCGATCATACTACAAATGTGTGTAGGAGAAAACTGGTGAATAAGTCTTATACTTTTGATGGTTATTGCTACAATTTGACAACAATAACACCCATTTGGGGCCTACCTATGCAGTCCTTATTGACTCCATAGTCTGATATTTATTATATGGTTGTATGTTTTTAATTTTGTAGTTGATAGTTGGAGATATTCAATATTGTAGTTGTATTGTTGGTGAATATGGTTGAATCCCATAATATCACCTCCCTTTTGGTTTTCTATATAATGGATGCCCAACCTCTCTTTTATTAAGGCAATTTGGGGCTTTTGCATATTTCTTTGTTTTGTGATCAGTAGATCACTAATTGATAGATTCAGTTGCCTTCATCTGGTATTAGAGCCAAGTTGAAAGAAGTCTTTGTTAAGAACCATTTGCATAGTGGTTGGATGTAAAAGAGTCTTTAAGAGTGGTTGTCTCAGTCATAGCTGAAGACAAAAATTGTTGGAAGCGGTTTTCAGTTGTTGCTATATATTGTGTTGTTTGCAGCTTTGTGTAGAAGGCTCTATGTGCTCAACGCAGGAAGCAAAAATTGACAGTCAAAGAAAGTGGAGGATCCCAGGAAAACAGTGCAGTTTTTAGTGTGTTCATCTATTTAAATTTGGATAGAGGCAGCCTACAGGCAAAAGAAAAATCTCATATTAAATATTTTTTTCTTCCTTTGTTTCCATGGGAAGTCCATAGGATTTGGACATAATATTTTATTTAAAGGTTACTGATTTACGGTAGCTTTGACTTCGTAGAGCTAGGTTTTTATTAGAGGAGATTACATTTTTTTTTTTAAAGTATGGTAATATTTTTTAAAAATATATAAAAATTAAAAATCTCTTTTATATAATGATAGCATCATCATATAAGAGATTTTTCATATTGAGAAATTAGAATTTTTTTATTTATCAAAGTTTTTGTTGTAAGAGATATATTTCCATTTGTAATTAAGTGTATTATCGGTGGTAACCGACACTTATTTCTCTCAAAAAAATAATTTAAAAGGGGGGGTTTTGTGTGAGTCCCAATTGAAGGGACAAAATGAGTATTCATTTACAAATCTCTCCTAAACTTTGTGTTGAGAAACTTGGGTCATTGTGCACATTTTTATGGCAAATATGGTAGGCAATGTAATGTCTAACATTTTGATTCCCGTCTTTGAAGGAGACAATTTTACATATTGGTGCACTAGAATGAAAACTCTACTCAAATCTAAAGATTTGTGGGAAATTGTTCAAAATGGCTATGTTGAGATAGCAGATGTAAATGCATTATCTGACCAACAAAAAAGAGAATACAAAGCAAATGTAAAGAAAGATAACAAAGCTTTATTATTAATTCAGGGTGCAATCACTCAAGCTATTTTTCCCAGAATAAGTGGTGCTCTTCATTCTAAGCAAGCATGACAAATATTAAGTAATGCATATCAAGGTGCACAAACTGCTAAATTTCAAACAATGAGAAAGAACTTTGAAAATGTAAAAATGACATCTAGTGAATCTGTTAATGAATTTCTAACAAAGGTAGAAGGCCTAGTGAGTCAAATAAAAATACTAGGGGAAGATGTAGATGACAAGCATGTCATTGAAAATATTTTAAGAAGCTTGATTCCAAAATTTGAAGGTGTGGTCTCTACAATTGAGATATCTAAGGATCTCTCAAGCATGCAAATTGATGAATTAAGTGGAATTTTGTTAACTGCCGAAGAAAGAATGAAAAGTAATGAAGAAAGCTTAGAGAAAGCATTTTCCTCTGAAGAAAATATAAGAGGAAAAAGAAACACATTCTTCAAAAGTCATAATAAACATGAAGATAACAATAAGAATGAATACAAAGGTGATTCTAACAATTTCAGAGGAAGAGGAAATTATTCCAGAGGAAGAATTAGCAACTTTAGAGGAGCTGGAAGAGGAAGAGGTATAAGTAATGGGGGAGATAATAGTAAAAGGAATGTCTAATGCTTTCATTGCAATAAGTTTGGACATTATGCATCAGAATGTTGGAGTAAACAAGGTGAAACAGAAAAGAGAAGTGCTCATAGCACTGTTGAAGATAAACAAAATTTGTTTATTTCTTGCCTCAATACAAGTTTAAGTGAAAATAATGTGTGGTATATAGACTCTGGATGTTCCTCACATATGACATCTAATGAGAATCTATTTTTCAACTTGGATCAAAAGCTTCAAAGTATTGTAGTAGTAGGAGATAATAATTCTCATGGAAGCAAAGGTAAGGGTACCATTGCAGTTACAACGGAATATGGTGAAGTGAAGCATATCAATGAAACATTATTTGTTCCAACACTCAAAAAGAATTTGTTGTCTGTTGGACAAATGTTAGAGCAAAATTATCAAGTAAATTTTGATAAGAATGAGTGCATAATAAGAGATAAATTAAAAAGGAATGTAGTTGTTGCAAGAGCACAAATGACAGGGGATAGGATGTTTCCTCTTCATTTTATTAATGGGAACCAAGCACTAAGGTCTAGTGAAATGAGTGAAAGTAAGATTTGGCACAAAAGATATGGTCACCTCAATTTTAATGGGTTAATTTTACTCAAAAGATTAAAAATGGTTGAAGGTATACCATTAATTGAAGACACAAAAGAGGTGTGTGAAAAGTGCATTGTTGGCAAACAACATAGGATACAATTTCCTGTTGGTAAATCCAGAAAAGCTAAACAACATCTGGAGATAATCCATACAAATTTGTGTGGTCCTATGGAAACATCTTCTTTGAACAAATCCAAGTATTTTTTAACCTTCATTGATGATTACTCAAGAAAAACTTGGGTGTATTGTTTGGTTTCAAAATCAGATGTATTTGAAAAGTTTGTAGAGTTCAAAAACTTTGTTGAAAAACAAAGTGCTAAGTATATCAAAGTGATAAGGTCAAACAATGGAGGTGAGTACAAGTCAAATTATTTTATTGATTTTTGCAAAAATCATGGAATCAAGAGAGAGTTTACTACTTCCTACACTCTGCAACAAAATGGAGTTGTTGAAAGGAAGAATAGGATAATTGTTGAAATGGAAAGAAGTATGTTGAAAGAGAAAAATTTGGATAAATTTTTTTGGGCAGAAGCAGTATACACAACAGTGTATCTTCTAAATAGAAGTCCTACAAAAGTAGTTAAAGGGATGAATCTTGAACATGCATGGTCTAGGGTAAAGCCAAGTGTTGATCACTTGAGAGTATTTGGGTGTGTTGATTATGCACACATACCAAAAGAAAAAAGGTCTAAGTTAGATGATAAAGGCATTAAATGCATTTTTATTGGTTATGGAACTGAAAATAAAGCATATAGGTTGTATGATCCAGTAGCGAAAAAGCTTGTGATAAGAAAAGATATGGTATTTAATGAACTAGGAGAATATACCAAAGAAAATGAAACAAAAGGAAAAGAGATATTAATTGATGATATTGAAGAGGATGAAGAAGAAGATGTACCTAAATCATCTGGCGAATGAGAAAGAAAATATCAAAAATATCAAAGAAGGACAAAAAAGAATCATCCATCAACTCTTATGTTGGATTCAAATTTTGAAAAAATGACAACAAGGTCACAAGCAAAAGTGAATTTTTCTTTGATGACTCAAATCATGGAACATAATGAGCCATAGACATTTGAACAAGCACAAGAGAAAGAAGAGTGGATTGAAGCAATGAACAATGAAATAGACACAATTGAAAAGAATGACACATGGGATTTGGTTCAATTACCTCATGGTAAGGAAGTTATTGGTACAAGATGGGTGTACAAAAAAAAATATAAATCTGATGGAAGCATTGATAAGCATAAAGCTAGATTGGTATCCAAAGGGTACACTCAACAGGAAGGTATTGATTATACTGAGACATTTGCACATGTAGCACGAATGGATACTATCAAATTGGTTTTGGCATTGGCAACTCAGCAGAGTTGGATAGTTTATCAAATGGATGTGAAGAGTGCTTTCTTGAATGGATATATTGATGAGGAAGTGTATGATTCACAACCTAAAGGTTTTGAAATACCTTCTAAAGAACATTATGTTTACAAATTAAAGGACTTGTATGGTCTCAAACAAGCACTAAGAGCATGGCATTCAAGAATAGACTCATACTTACAGCAGAAAGGTTTTTCACGAAGTCAATCAAATCCAAATCTCTATATCAGAACCTCAACTAAGGATATCTTTATCTTAGTTCTCTATGTTGATGATCTTATCTACACAAGGAATAATCCAACTTTATTTGCAGAGTTTAAAGCAGCCATGATTACCGAGTTTGAAATGGCAGATTTGGGACAAATGCACTACTTTCTTGGTATAAAAGTATGGAAAAACAAAGATGAAATATTTATGTCTCAGAAAAAATATGCTTCAAATATCCTCCAAAAATTTTAGATGCAGAGTTTCAAACCAATTGCAACACCTATTGAAGTTGGACTTAAATTATCTACTTCTGGCATGTCAAATCCAGTGAGTCCTACTCTATATAGACAATTGATTGGAAGCTTGATCTACTTAACTACTACTCATCCAGATATCACATTTTTAGTGAGTTTGGTCTCTAGGTTCATGTCAGAGCCTAAGGAAACACATTGGAACGCAGCTAAAAGGATTCTCATATATGTTAAAGGGACATTGAGCTATGGTCTCAAATTTTAGCATTCAGAGGATAGCAGATTGGTTGGCTATATAGATTCATATCGGGTAGGTTCTACTAATGATCAAAAGTCTACTTCTGGTTACACTTTTACCTTGGTTCTGTAGTATTCTCTTGGAATTCCAAGAAACAACCTACAATATCACTTTCCATAGCAGAGGCAAAATATAAAGTTGCAACATTAGCAGCTTGTCAAACTATATGGTTGAGAAGACTACTAGAAGACTTACACCACATTTAGAGTGAACCTACCTTGTATTGTGACAACAAGAGTGCTATACAAATGACAAAGAATCCAGTTTTTCATAGTAGAACTAAACATATTGAGATACAACATCATTATATCAGGGAATTGGTTCAACAAGGTTTGATCGACATTGTGTAATGCAGTACAGAAGATCAGATTATAGATATCTTCACAAAGGCTCTAGCTCGTGAAAGGTTCCAAAAGCTCAGGGATCTACTTCATGTTCTTCCCAGTGGTCATTATGGGGGAGAATGACAACAATAATGCCCATTTGGGGCCTACCCATGCAGTCCTTATTAACTCCACAGTCTGATATTTATTATATGGTTGTATATTTTTAATTTTGTAGTTGATAGTTGGAGATATTCAATATTGTAGTTGTATTGTTGGTGAATATGGTTGAATCCCATAATATCACCTTCCTTTTGGTTTTCTATATAATGGATGCCCAACCTCTCTTTTATTAAGGCAATTTGGGGATTTTGCATATTTCTTTATTTTGTGATCAGTAGATCACTAATTGATTGATTCAGTTGCCTTCACAATTATCATAAGTATGGTCATACTACATATGAATATAGATCCAAATCCAGTAGTAGATCTTGCAATAGATCCAATGGTGGTAGATTTTATGGATATTGTTTCACATGCTATAATTATGGACATAAAGAAAAGAATTGCAGGACTAAAGTATGTGTTCCTAGGACTCCAGTCAAACTAATAAGCCCTAATGGAAGAGATAGAAAATTTGATGTAACATGTTTTGTATGTGGTAATTATGGTCATATAGCGATGAATTGCAAAATGATAACTCAGAGAGGAAATTTTGGACGTTCGAGGTCAACCGGTATGACATGCTTTGTTTTTCATAGGATCAGTCACCTTGCAAAAGATTGTTGGTTCAACAACCAGTCATCCTACCGATCAGACGATAGAAAAGGCAAGAATATTATTGATGTTGAGGAAGTTGGTCAAGAAATGAAGAAGATATGGAGGAAAGAAAGAGAGAAACATGAAGATAAATATGAAGAGGTAAAATAATCTGAAGAGAAGTCACCATCCTCTGCTATAGAGGATTCTTCTTCAAACTAAGCACATTATTTTCTTAGGGGGAGCACTTAAAGAAAAATCCTTTATTGATCCCCTAGATCTAAGAGTGGTAAGATCTATATGCACATTATAGTGTAAGATGCTATGATTTTGGTTTTGATAAATATTTTTGGAGTTTTTGGTGATTATGTGGCAATCACATTGAATTTTCATGGTATATACCTTTTACCATTTGATATTGATTATAATAATTTGAGTACCTATCGATGGATATGCATTAATCAGTGATATGACACTATTCCTATAATTGGAAAAGCATTGTTTTACCATTGGAAGTGTATAACATCTATATCTCAATGATAAATAGAGGGAAGTGATTACACTTTTTACCTTTACATTCACTTGATCATTTGAGCCTAATTTTCTATCAAGTTTTTGAGAGCCCTAACCTGTACTTTGTGAGTTATCTATCTGGTTCACAATTGAATTAGTGTGTTATTGCAATCGGTTGAAATGGCAAGGAGATTTGATACCCCTATGTTGATGAACATTTTTAGGAAGCCTCGACATGTGTTCAAGCTTCATCCATTGAAAGCAACAAAGATTGATATTTCTAGTGCCCTCTATATGATTCCTTTGTAGGTGCTATTGATCGAGGATGTTCGGTTGTATGCTCATTGCAAGACTGAAGAACTAGGAGTTGGAGCTATCAAGAAATAATATGAGGATATGTTTAATGATGGTGTATTGAGAGATGATCACAAGAATCAACAAGAGAGAGGTTTAACGTATGCGGTGGATATTTCCATTGAATTTTATCCCGATTTGATTCACTATGTGTTAAGAAGAGTGCATAATCAATTAATTTGGTTGGACAAGCCTCATAATATTTTGAATAAAATGATTCATAGAGTTATTGGTTTTCGAGCACAAGGATTAGAATGCACATTGAGAACAATTGTGATACATTTAATTAATGAGGTAACCAAATCCAGACAAGATGACATAGCTATGACTATAGATGATATTGAAGACAAAGAGTTTGGTTTGCATCTATGGTGATTGGTTATCAGGTATATCAATCAACTAGAGTTAACAACATGCCCAACGGTGCTCTCCATGTTGGTTATTGGATAGTGAAAGATGATTCAGTGTATGACTTATGCAAGATGGTCATAAGTTAGTTTTTGGCGAACATGGAGAGGATAAAGAAAGACAAGAAGCAGCCATTTAAATATGGTGTCCTACTGGTATGTATGTTTTTCTATATCCAAAATTTATTCCCCGATAGAGGTAAATTTGTTTGGTCATCAGAAAAACTAGTAGTTGTGTAGATAAGTGAATTTATCAAGGAAACAGGTGAAAATTTTAACAATATTATGTGGGGTTATTTCAAAGATTTCCAAGCTAAGATGCATAAGTGTGAAATAATTCTTGCTAGTATAGTAGATAAATATAAGGATGATATATGTTATCTAATAGATACAAATTCTTGTATTATGATGGAGGTTGAACCTAGAACTTATTGGGTTACACCTATGGGTTATGAAGTAGAAGGTGAGCTAGTGAACCTTCATGCAATTGAATTACCATAAAAACCCTTGGATAAGAAAGCATAAAGATTTGGTACTTATGAAGAAGCATTTGCTAAAATTAATATGGAATTGAAGAAAATAGTCATTGAAATAAAATCTAGAAGGATGTTATCTACCCTTGAATGAAAATTTGGTAGCGATGAAGTTGGTACATCTGGTACTAATGATGTTGCATCTAAAGACCCATCATCCAACATCCCATCCACATATGCAAAATTGAAGAGAAAGTAGAGTAAGCCCACAGTAAAGAAAGTTGAAATTAAGATCAAACCGGTAACTTAGTAAACATACAAGAGAACGAGAAAATCAACAAATGAGAAGATTGATCAAAAGGATACTACAGAAGATGAAGATGTTAGGACTGAATAAGACAAGGATGGAAAACAATTGAAAGAAAGTGGTTAGAAGAAATCCCCAAGTGCTGATTATATTTCCAAAGACATAATGGAGACAGGCAGAGTGAGACGAGTTGGAAGAAGATATGGATTCTTCAATAATGAAAACACGAAGAAGATAGAAGAGACTATCATATTTAGCCTACACAAATTTTGTATGACTCCTAGTGAGCTTTACCAAATTTTACTTGAAGACCTTTATGATTCAATCCATGCTAGGTGGAAAGTTGCATTATCAATGGACAAAAAAATTATGGAGAGACCACTTAGTCAAGTGCGACCTGGGATGAGTCCTGATGAAGTAAAGATATTAGTTGAAGCCTACAGACTGAAATTAAGAATAAAAAATAGAGAAACAAGAATACTTATTGGTAAGTCACAGATTGTGTATAGTGAAACTATGGAGATATGGAGGAAAAAGGTTCAAATGATGAAGGAAGAAGAACAAGAACAAGAGAAAGAAAAAGTTGTTGGTGAGAAAAAAAAGGGAAAAGAACCAGTGATTGAGGACATTGATGACACATCTACACATGAAGATATTATCGATGATGTTATTTCTGATATCCCTATTCAAGTGAAAGACATTGAAGATCAAGATGTTGAGTTAGAACAAAATGGTGGAGCAAAAGTAGAACAAGGAAAAACAAGTGAAGATGAGGTAATAATAGAAGACATAATAGGTAAAGAGAGTTCTCCCTCATCATCCCCTATGAAGCATTCAGAAGGATTGATTTCTGAAAAGATAGAAGAAAAAGTAGAAAGTCAAAAAGAGGTTGAAGAATAATATGATGTGAAAAGGAAATTGAGTCTTGGAGAGTCTAGTATAAAGAAGAAGAAGAAATTGGTGCAAGTAACAAAAGAAGAGAGAGAAGAGGAAGCAGATGAAGAATAATTATTCACCACACTAGTGGACATAACAAAGTTGAAACCTAAGGAATTGATAAAGTACATAGAATAGTTGATGAGGAAAGCTGGAAGAGATAAGATGAGAAAAAAGAAGAAGAAAGATAGAGTAATGAGACAAGCAAGAGATATCCTAGCTGAGTTGGTCCATGAGGTTATTTATGATGAAGATGATTCTGTAATAGATCAAATGGACACCTTGATTAAGGATATTTTAGATCAAGGCTTAGATTTTCAATCTGCAATAATAAAGATGACAAAAATGAAATTAGAGAAGAAGACAATAGGTAAACTAAAGGAGAAGATCATTAAGGATATGAGAAAATTGACAGAATTGGTGAAAGAAGGAAAAATTTTCACCAAAGTATCTAATCATTCAGAGTTTGTAAAATATTTGGAGTAGAAAAGAGTAGAAATTCAGAAGGAGCTAGAGAGCTTAATTGGTCAACTTGATCCTATTTAAAGTAAAGTTATTGCTTTCAGTAGTCAAGTGAAGAAACTATCTCAAAAGGTGAAGCAGATCCAGGAGGAACAAGACAACAGGTTGGTCAATATACTTGAGCTTTAATCATTTTTATCCCATACAATGTAGGTGATGTAGTAGCATGTGGTGGAGGTAGGAGGGATACTTGTCTTACAAGACATAAGTAGTTTAGAAAGTATGGGAAATCTTGTTTCAAATTTATTTGAGAAAATTATTTCTTTAGGTCACATGAGGAAGACATGGGAGGCATCTTTAGAGTAAAAAAAGATAAACTTCAAGGTAATATTTGACAGGATGTAAGTGCACCTTTGGAATTATTTTCAAAGGGGGAGAATATGTTAAGGCGAATATGTTAGGGTACATAAGGTATTTTCCATCAATGCCAAAGGGGGAGTTTGTTGGCATTGTGATGATATTGGGAGCTGACATGGTGATGTATATTGGTTGCACTCATAGGAAGCACTTGGTTTGGTTTTCATTGATGGAAAATAAGTCAAATTAGTCATGTATCATATTCAATGAAGTGCAGGAGGAAATTGGTGTGAAGGTTAAGTAATCGGTAATGTTGGAAATTGGTTAAGTCCATAAGATCAGTAGATAGAGAGATCAACACTCTGGTAGTGGTCATGATAGATGAAGAATTATCAGGTACGGACATGGCTATAATATCAACATGGTCAAATTATAGTGTGGTTTTGACCACACCTTATTTGGTTGATTGATGAGAGAGATTTTGTTGACAAAGTCATTCAGATAGGTAAGAACACTTGTGTTCTTGAGCACTAGTTGGAAGATTCTAGATTAGTAAGTGGTATAGCAGTTGTGATGATACAAGTAATGTTACAATAATGTGTAATAATGGTTATAAAATCGATGAGGTGTTATTTTTGGGATCGATGCTATTGTATAAGGAAGATCTAAGGTGGTGCATTGGAGAAGTCAAAATGTGTTTGACTACTTTAGAAAAATATAATGCATATCTTGTTGTAAGCCAACATGGTCATAGGAAAATATGTTGTACATCAAGATTATGACTTTGAGAGAAATTATTTAGATTTCATGAAGTTAGTGCTAGAAGTGTATATAAGTGGTACTTCTCATATTGAAAAGGTTGTTACTAGATTGATGTTGTGAAGGTTGATGTTGTTGTTATGGTTGATTGTGAAATCAATTAGGGTTGTGATCAGAGATTTGATAGAGATAGAGTTGTGAGAAGTTACAGAGAGTAGAGAAAAGATTAGATTTGTCAAGCAGTCAGTGCTACATGTCCAAATCACTCAACTTGTTGTTCCCTAGTAGTTACAACAAGAATATCCCTTAACCGAGTGAACTTTAACAAGTTCTTATTATAAATCCCTTAACCAGGTGAGCTCTTAACAGAGTCTTGAAATCATCTAGCGAGGTAAATCTAAGAAGATCTGATCGTACTTCTAACAAGGTACTAATCACTCCTAACATGGTGAACCCTCAGAAAGGGTAATTGTAATATCCTAATAGGGAAAACTCATTTACTGCAGTAGTGGGCTTGTGAGTGTCATCCTCACCATGGTTTTTTCCTCTAACCAAGGGTTTCCATGCAGAAATCATTGTGTCATGTGTGATTATTTTGTGGATGTTATATATTGCTATCTTTTATTTGTTTACTTCAGTTATATGCTTTGTGGTTTACAAGTTATTATTGAAGTTATATTCAGTTCGGTAGTTGGATTAGTCTATAATTTGTTTGCACTAATTAACCCCTGGGTGAACCCACAATAGTGGGTTACACTTTTTTGCCTAAACGGACACTGTACTCTAAATTTTGAATAAAAATTTTAGATTTGAATGCATATAGTTGTTAAACCGTTAAGAATCAAAAGATGAAGTAAATTAGAGTCTTTTAGGATTTTCTATCTAGATTCTAAATATATTTTTTATTTTTATTTTTGAATTGATTTGATTGGTTTTTTCTTTCTCCCACAAAAATTGGTATGTTGCTAAAAACATCATTTTCAAAGAGTTACATTGTTTTCGTAGAGCATAACTTTTTTTCTAAAATAGATATCAATGTGGTTCTTTCAAATTTAGTTTTTTAACATCCATATGGAGGGCATGCAATTGGTTTTATGACATTATAATGATTATTTCATATTTTATTAATGTTTGAAGTTGACTAAGCCATAATTTTGACATACCTTGACTACATAGCTTATAACTTTTTGTGTATTTGTCCAATTTTTTTTTAATTTTTTTTTATAGAAAGATAACTTCAATACCTAGGGCATAGATATTTTTTAGAATTTTTTTTCTTTCATTTACTATTTTTCCATAAGCATCAAACATAGAGGTGGAGATACGGTGAAATACCTATGTTTAGTAAAACTAAAAATACAAAGTCATAATAAATTTAATATATATTAACATTATAATAATTGGAAAGAGTTTTCTCAGTAGTACCTTACTACATAGATAGGTTTTTTGAATGGATTCATTTGATCTACCAAAAGATAAAGTCGAAGTGATTTTTTATCAGCATTTTAATAGGTGTGAAGGAGACTCCATTGTAGGTATGAACGAGGAGTATATATGTTATATCGATGATTTTTTTATCTAAGAGGCTTTGAGCTAACCATTTATAATTAATTCCTTCAAATTGAACCTCTCAAGGCTTAAATAATCATATTTTATTAAAAATGTGTCATTTCAGCAAAAATCAGCATGTCTAAAAAAGTGTAACCCACTATTGTGGGGTCACCCCCCTCCTCTCAGTGCCTAAGAGTTTTAACACCCTTAACTTGCTATAATGCGTGTCTCAAAGTAGGTGTAACTATGAATTTCCTAAACAAAGCTAAGGCCCTAAAGTCAAAGTGTGTACTCATGCCAAAATTAGTAGCAATTGGATTCCAATAGAATCCATTAAAAATCTTGATCCTCCTCCACCTTTCTTCCTCTTTTTCTTTTGCATTTTTTTGTTCCGCACTAGTCAGGTACTAGTGAAAACAATAGTAGTGTTTGGAAAAATAAAAGGAACCAAGTGAGCTCTTGATGACTTGCCAATTGCATATAGACTTTAACTCTATGAATTATTGCATGGTAGTTGAAAATAGAATGAGGTTCTTTCCATTTCAACTCATTATTTAATTCTTGCAACATATTTTCCACATGTGCAAGCACATTTCTACTTGTGAACTTAACCATCCATGTGAACATTACATAAAGATTCCTTGATTCAGCTTAGAGACTCAATATTGCTAATTTTCTCATTTCTTTGTACTTCTTAGCCTGACCTCCCTTATTTTCTATATTTTGCATATAGGACCATAATGCTCTTACCTGAAGATATCCCATATATAAAAGAGGATTCCAATATTATTTATAAGGAATAAGATAAATTGTGCAAGTCAAATTCACACAATTCATTTTGTATTTTAGTGATAGAATTCTTGAAAGTAGTTTAAAATACACTCTATGAGTAACCATGGAATAGGGAAAATCAAATATATCTACATGAATTAAAAACTTAGTAACTTCTCCCTAAGATAAAGAGTATCCACTCTAGCAGGAGGTCTACAACCGATAATTCATGGCACAAGATTAACTAATTGATCCACCTTTGTATTTAGCCTCTTTATTTATATCTCTTTATCTTCAATTTATTTCTTAAATTAGAGTTACATATCTCTTTATCTTTGGCCCAATTGGCTTGTTGCTACTATAATTGTTGAAAATATTCCCATAGTTGTAATGTCAAAATGGAAAAAGAAATAGGAGGGTTTAAGTATTGAGATATTTTTACATTCTTGAGTAGCTAGCTTTACTAAAAAATCCAAATTACTATCATCATCTACTGTGTGCTTCTCTGAGAGTTCTTTCATACTCCCTTCCAACACTATCTTTTGTATTCCTTGATCAAATAGAGCTTCTTCTTCATCTTGGGCCTCCTCTTCTTCCTCTACCACTTATTATTCCTTAGCCTCTTCTCCTTCTATTCCTCTCACAATTATAGAAGTTCCATACTCCATTTCTTCATAATGCATCTCTATAGACATTGATTCTACACCTTTCTTCTCTTAATCTTTATCTTTCTCATTTCTACTACTAGGCTCAAAGAGAACATTTATCATATGTTGAATTTTTTTCTTTGTTTTCTTACTTATTATGGTTTTGAATTGGCTAGACGTCCTAGTGGATCTTTTGATAGTTTGTAGTGACCTTCTTTCATCCTTAGAATTAGTAGTGGCTTGAATTCTTAAGTTAGAGAATAGTTGGAACACTAGTGTAGTCTTTTCTATTACTAGGGTAGAAGTAGAAGATTTCATATGTTGTCTTTTTGATATTTTCTTAAGAGGTTAAAAGGGAATTGATATTTATACTATAGGGATTGTAGGTGAACTTGTAGCCAGCTACTGAACTTTCTAACCCCATATCCTAGATTAATTTTCTTAACGTCTTTAATTTCTTGAAATTATTTCCATGGCCTACAAGGAAAATAATTTCCTAAGCTTCACATTACCAACAATGTGATAAGACTATAGACATATTAAAATGTCCTTATTATGATTAATATTTCTTCTATTGATTAAATAAGTTTTTTGATCTATTTAATTAATTCATTAATATTTTCTTCTATTTAGTTATTTAATCATTAAATTATTCATATGATTCATTGGATTAATTTATCTTTTAATATATTTATTTAATGAATCCTTGAACCTATATTATCTTTAACCTCTATTATATCATGAATCCTTGAACCTATATTATAATTTTACTTGAAGACCTTTATGATTCAATCCATGCTAGGTGGAAAGTTGCATTATCAATGGACAAAAAAATTATGGAGAGACCACTTAGTCAAGTGCGACCTGGGCTGAGTCCTGATGAAATAAAGATATTAGTTGAAGCCAACAGACTAAAATTAAGAATAAAAAATAGAGAAACAAGCATACTTGTTGGTAAGTCACAGATTGTGTATAGTGAAACTATGAAGATATGGAGGAAAAAGGTTCAAATGATGAAGGAAGCAGAACAAGAACAAGAGAAAGAAAAAGTTGTTGGTGAGAAACAAAAGGGAAAAGAACCAGTGATTGAGGACATTGATGACACATCTACACATGAAGATATTATCGATGATGTTATTTATGATATCCCTCTTCAAGTGAAAGACATTGAAGATCAAGATGTTGAGTTAGAACAAAATGGTGGAGCAGAAGTAGAACAAGGAAAAATAAATGAATATGAGATAATAATAGAAGACATAATAGGTAAAGAGAGTTCTCCCTCATCATCCCTTGTGAAGCATTCAGAAGGATTAATTTCTGAAAAGATAGAAGAAAAAGTAGAAAGTCAAAAAGAGGTTGAAGAATAATATGATGTGAAAAGGAAATTGAGTCTTGGAGAGTCTAGTATAAAGAAGAAGAAGAAACTGGTGCAAGTAACAAAAGAAGAGAGAGAAGAGGAAGTAGATGAAGAATAATTATTCACCACACTGGTGGACATAACAAAGTTGAAACCTAAGGAACTAATAAAGTACTTAGAACAGTTGATGAAGAAAGCTGAAAGAGATAAGATGAGAAAAAAGAAGAAGAAAGATAGAGTAATGAGACAAGAAAGAGATATCCTAGCTGAGTTGGTCCGTGCAGTTTTTTATAATGAAGATGATTCTATAATAGATCAAATGGACACCTTGATTAAGTATATTTTAGGTCAAGGCTCAAATTTTCAATCTGCAATAATAAAGATGACAAAAGTGAAATTAGAGAAGAAGACGATAGGTAAACTAAAGGAGAAGATCATTAAGGATATGAGAAAATTGACAGAATTGGTGAAAGAAGGAAAAATTTTCACCAAAGTATCTAATCATTCAGAGTTTGTAAAATATTTGGAGTAGAAAAGAGTAGAAATTCAGAAGGAGCTAGAGAGCTTAATTGGTCAACTTGATCCTATTTAAAGTAAAGTTATTGCTTTCAGTAGTCAAGTGAAGAAACTATCTCAAAAGGTGAAGCAGATCCAGGAGGAACAAGACAACAAGTTGGTCAATATACTTGAGCTTTAATCATTTTTATCCCCTACAATGGAGTTGATGTAGTAGCATGTGGCAAAGGCAGGAGGGATACTTGTCTTACAAGACATAAGCAGTTTAGAAAGTATGGAAAAGCTTGTTTCAAATTTATTTGAGAAAATTATTTCTTTAGGTCACATGAGGAAGACATGGGAGGCATCTTTAGAGTAAAAAAAGATAAACTTCAATTTAATATTTGACAGGATGTAAGTGCACCTTTGGAATTATTGTCAAAGGGGGAGAATATGTTAAGGTGAATATGTTAGGGTACATAAGGTATTTTCCATCAATGCCAAAGGGGGAGTTTGTTGGCATTGTGATGATATTGGGAGCTGACATGGTGATGTATATTGGTTGCACTCATAGGAAGCACTTGGTTTGGTTTTCATTGATGGAAACTAAGTCAGATTAGTCATGTATCATATTCAATGAAGTGCAGGAGGAAATTGGTGTGAAGGTTAAGTAATCGATAATGTTGGAAATTGGTTAAGTCCATAAGATCGGTAGATAGAGAGATCAACAATTTGGTAGTGGTCATGATAGATGAAGAATTATCAAGTACGGACATGGCTATAATATCAACATGGTCAGATTATAGTGTGGTTTTGATCACACCTTATTTGGTTGATCGATGAGAGAGATTTTGTTGACAAATTCATTTAGATAGGTAAGAACACTTGTGTTCTTGAGCACCAGTTGGAAGATTCTAGATTGGTAAGCGGTATAGCAGTTGTGATGATACAAGTAATGTTACAATAATGTGTAATAATGGTTATAGAATTGATGAGGTGTTATTTTTGGCATCAATGCTATTGTATAAGGAAGATCTAAGGTGGTGCATTGGAGAAGTCAAAATGTGTTTGACTACTTTAGAAAAATATAATGCATATCTTATTGTAAGCCGGCATGGTCATAGGAAAATATGTTGTACATCGAGATTATGACTTTGAGAGAAATTATTTAGATTTCATGAAGTCAGTGCTAGAAGTGGTACTTCTCATATTGAAAAAGTTGTTACCAGATTGATGTTGTTGTTATGGTTGACTGTGAAATCAATTAGGGTTGTGATCAAAGATTTGATAGAGATAGAGTTGTGAGAAGTTACAGAGAGTAGAGAAAAGATTAGATTTGTCAAGCAGTCAGTGCTACATGTCCAAATCACTCAACTTGTTGTTCCCTAGTAGTTACAACAAGAAAATCCCTTAATCGAGTGAACTTTAACAAGTTCTTATTGTAAATCCCTTAACCAGGTGAGCTCTTAACAGAGTCTTGAAATCATCTAGCGATGTAGATCTAAGAAGATCTGATCGTACTTCTAACAAGGTACTAATCACTCCTAACATGGTGAACCCTCAGAAAGGGTAATTGTAATCTCCTAATAGGGAAAACTCATTTACTGTAGTAGTGGGCTTGTGAGTGTCATCCTCACCATGGTTTTTTCCTCTAACCAAGGGTTTCCACACAAAAATAATTGTGTCATGTGTGATGATTTTGTGGATGTTATATATTGCTATCTTTTATTTGTTTACTTCAGTTATATGCTTTGTCGTTTACAAGTTATTATTGAAGTTATATTCAGTTCGGTAGTTGGATTATTCTATAATTTGTTTGCACTAATTAACCCCTCCTCTCAATGCATAAGAGTTTTAACACCCTTAACTTGCTATAATGCTTGTCTCAAAGTAGGTGTAACTATGGATTTCCTAAACAAAGCTAAGGCCCTAAAGTCAAAGTGTGTAGTCATGCCAAAATTAGTAGCAATTGGATTCCAATAGAATCCATTAAAAATCTTGATCCTCCTCCACCTTTCTTCCTCTTTTTCTTTTGCATTTTTTTGTTCCACACTAGTCAAGTACTAGTGAAAACAATAGTAGTGTTTGGAAAAATAAAAGGAACCAAGTGAGCTCTTGATGACTTGCCAATTGCATATAGACTTTAACTCTATGAATTATTGCATGGTAGTTGAAAATAGAATGAGGTTCTTTCCATTTCAACTCATTAGTTAATTCTTGCAACATGTTTTCCACATGTGCAAGCACATTTCTACTTGTGAACTTAACCATCCATGTGAACATTACATAAAGATTCCTTGATTCAGCTTAGAGCCTCAATATTGCTAATTTTCTCATTTCTTTGTACTTCTTAGCCTGACCTCCCTTATTTTCTATATTTTGCATATAGGACCGTAATGCTCTTACCTGAAGATATCCCATATATAAAAGAGGATTCTAGTCTTATTTATAAGGAATAAGATAAATTGTGCAAATCAGATTCACACAATTCATTTTTTAGTTTAGTGATAGAATTCTTGAAAGTAGTTTAAAATACACTCTACGAGTAACCTTGGAATAGGGAAAATCAAATATATCTACATGAATTAAAAACTTAGTAACTTCTCCCTAAGATAAAGAGTATCCACTCTAGCAGGAGGTCTACAACCGATAATTCATGGCACAAGATTAACTAATTGATCCACCTTTGTATTTAGCCTCTTTATTTATATCTCTTTATCTTCAATTTATTTCTTAAATTAGAGTTACATATCTCTTTATCTTTGGCCCAATTGGCTTGTTGCTACTATAATTGTTGAAAATATTCCCATAGTTGTAATGTCAAAATGGAAAAAGAAATAGGAGGGTTTAAGTATTGATATATTTTTACGTTCTTGAGTAGCTAGCTCTACTAAAAAATCCAAATTACTATCATCATCTACTGTGTGCTTCTCTGAGAGTTCTTGCATACTCCCTTCCAACACTATCTTTTGTATTCCTTGATCAAATAGAGCTTCGCCTTCATCTTGGGCCTCCTCTTCTTCCTCTACCACATATTATTCCTTAGCCTCTTCTCCTTCTATTCCTCTCACAATTATAGAAGTTCCATACTCCATTTCTTCATAATGCATCTCTATAGACATTGATTCTACACCTTTCTTCTCTTAATCTTTATCTTTCTCATTTCTACTACTAGGCTCAAAGAGAACATTTATCATATGTTGAATTTTTTTCTTTGTTTTCTTACTCACTATGGTTTTGAATTGGCTAGACGTCCTAGTGGATCTTTTGATAGTTTGTAGTGACCTTCTTTCATCCTTAGAATTAGTAGTGGCTTGAATTCTTAAGTTAGAGAATAGTTGGAACACTAGTGTAGTCTTTTCTATTACTAGGGTAGAAGTAGAAGATTTCATATGTTGTCTTTTTGATATTTTCTTAAGAGGTTCAAAGGGAATTGATATTTATACTATAGGGATTGTAGGTGAACTTGTAGCCAGCTACTGAACTTTCTAACCCCGTATCCTAAATTAATTTGCTTAACGTCTTTAATTTCTTGAAATTATTTCCATGGCCTACAAGGAAAATAATTTCCTAAGCTTCACATTACCAACAATGTGATAAGACTATAGACATATAAATATGTCCTTATTATGATTAATATTTCTTCTATTGATTAAATAGTTTTTTTATCTATTTAATTAAATCATTAATTTTTTTTCTATTTAGTCATTTAATCATTAAATTATTCATATGATTCATTGGATTAATTTATCTTTTAATATATTTATTTAATGAATCCTTGAACCTATATTATCTTTAACCTCTATTATATCATAAATCTTATTTATAAGACTTCCATCCCTCAATTACACCCACTTATGAAATGTGGGATAAATAAGTTCTCAACCACCTTGAACTATCTCCTATTATCTCACATCCTTCTTACAATGTCTTCTTCCAATTAAAAAATTATAAATGCATCTCTCCTCTCACATCCAAACCCTCTTGAATCTTTGTTTTTTCATCATACGTATTTCTAGTATCTTCGATTTCTTGCATTCATCTCTTGAATTCTTTCATTTTTCACAAAATCTTGTGCGATGTGGTCTGAGAGAAATTCCATTTAGATTGTGCTAATAGGAGGGTAATGTAGTAGGTTTTCTTTTAATGCCCAAATTTTTGTTTTATGTTAATATCATTTGCATTTTAATGAAAAAACTCCATTGTTGGATCTTTGAAGAGGTTTGAATATCTGACTTCTGTTTCTTCCATCCACATTTTGCATGTCCGATGGGACTAACCTTTGTCCTTTTTATTCACATGGTTTTTGCTTGATATCAGGTGGTCTATTTAAATTTGTAGGTTTAGTTTGCTTATATTGAATGCATTTGCTAGTTATGGAAGTGTTGATATCAATAAATTGTATACTTTCATGAAATGGCACTTTATGAAATAGTTCATACAACTTGTTTACACTGTCATATTAAGCATTCAGTCAAATAAATCTACATTTTGTTAAGACAATTTACATGTGTTGTCTATGTTTCAAATAGTTTATATGTGTTGTCCATGAATTGTGTGAAATCTGGCTTTTGAAATATTAATGGTATCTGTAACACATCTATTTTGTGGATTTTAGTAAATCATTGTGGTGCATTAGATGATGATTATGTTAAGAAATTCAAGGGCATGGTTTTTGGTTCCACATTTTGATATTGTCAAACAGTTGATCTGTTTTTGAGATATTTTTAAAGGGAACGGGTTAAGTTCTAGACAGAATGCATCAAAGACAAAAAAAAAAGGTAAAACTTTTTTTTTCGGATTTGCAAAAGCACAGTGATTTTTTTGCAAATTTTTTGTGGTTTCTGATCACAAAATGTGCAGATCATGAACATGAAGAACAGATGCTGAAAAATTTGTGAAAATCTATTGTATTTTCTATTTTTTGAAATTTAGTCAAGAGTGCATTCTTCTGAAACTTAATAGTGTCCTTTTAAAGTGCCCTACTTCTGTTAAAAAAAAATTTCCCAACACTTCACGTGCTTAGTACTTAGTTGTTGCATGATTTCAAACTGCTTATATGCCTTGTCTATGCATGCACTCTTTGCAGATTTCAAATAGATTTTAAAATGGTTCCATGCGTTTTATTTTTTAATTTTTTAAGAATCACAAATATTTTTAAAGAACCAGTAGAAACAATGTTTGGACTGCATATTGAGATCTTAGTGTAAACTAATCTTTGATAATGGCGTGCATTTTTCTATACACGACAGCTCAGGACTTCTTCTCTGGATGTGATTATTCTCTATTCATATTTTTTTCCTGTAGTCTTATCTTTCGCTAAAATGTATAAAAGAACAAATAATAGAAAGTGATAACACTCTCCAATATTTAACTTCATTGTAAAAATATAAATTGGTTTTCATTTCCGACTTGATCAATGCATAAAAAGATTATAATGAGGAAGGGCAGTCAATACCCAAATTTTATTATAAAAAGAGCAGTTGTCAAAACAAGACATCTAGAATTTTAAGAATAAGAAAGACAAAATAATGGTACACTGTGAAAGTTTAGTTTTGTATTTTTATTTAGGCAAGTCTTTAAGGTCTTTTGTTTCAATGCAATTGCTTAACTCTAATTTATGCTTACATGATAAAACATAATTTTAACACATGGTTCTACAAATTATTTTCCTTCTTTTTATTTGTCATCAACTTTTTTTCTAATTCAATTTTTATTAATGATTTTATTTTAAAATGGCTTTTAAGATAATTTTTCAAAAAATAATCAACAAAATTTTATAATCATGGGGCCACCGGCTCTACAACTAGCTCCAAAAAAAATTGAGCAACAACTGCCAGCCAAAATAAACTTAGCAGTTGCATAGGGACCTACCTTAAGCTTATTTTAGCTATTTAAAAAAACTGCATATGTTTTGGAGGGAGATGTTAGACAACTGAAAGAGAGGGTGAATCAATTAAGTCCAGTTATTCTACAGTCCCAAATACTCCCATATGTATAAATCAAAACTTTCAAACAATTTAATCAACTCGGTAATACTTTAACTGTGCCTTCTTGTTCATCTACCGAATAGCAGTAAATTAACTAGTGTATTTACTGATCAATCCAGTTATAGTAATGTGTAAAATAAAATAACAATTCACCACATCCATACACATATAACACTTTGATTTTTAATGTGGAAAGCCTGTTAGGGGAAAAACCACCTAGGACCGGTAACCCAAAATAATTCACTCTTCTAAAGTGAGCTCAGTTAAGAGCCAACCCTATTAAAGGTTACATTACACACTATGAGGTGTGACTTGGTTAGAGGATTTATCACTAACAGTTCTCCGTGACCAAACATTTACTATGGGGTTAGCAAGAAAATAATCAATAGTCATTGAATGTCATAATGAAAATATAAAAGAGTGTTAAGTCTCACTCGATTAAGAGATTTATCTGTAGCAATGGTTATAATGCAACAATAATGATCTGATTCAAATACAACTTAATTTTCATATTTTCACATCTATGCTAAGCTCACAATACCTTTGGCCAATAAACTCAATTCAATTCCTTTGTATCCTCCAACTCTGATCTTCTTAGTAACTTCCTTTCTCTGACACTCGGTGTTGTCTGCAGATTTACTCAGTTCTATATTCAACCTGTTTGACAAGCTTCGCATGAATGCAATCTTCTCACATGCATTCCAGAATTCATAATGAATCTCTATCCTCCTTTTATAGACGTAAAAAACTATTTTATTTTTAGCCATAGATTTTTCCTCTTAATCTTCACCATTTTTTCCGATTTAACCTTCCTTGAAAATTGTGTCAGTAACACGTCTCATTCTCCTTCATCTGATCATTCTTGAATTTTTTTTGCCATTTGATCATCATAACAAACATTATCTTTAACCTCGGAATCATTCACAATTGTCTATCTCATCATCTTTAGTCGACAATCATAAGTTCCATTTATTTCTTTTACTCGGTCAATACTATGATGTGTCAGTGATAACTAACTTGATTAACACTATACTTGGTATACATTACACTTGCTCGGTGTACACTATTCCAACTTGGTGTATACTGAATTCTTCATTTATCAACCACATAAACTTGTATGTTTTTAATCTTCAAACCATAAAAAAATTATGTAATACAATCAAATCACTAACATAATGTTATAGACTCGTCAATAAGTTACCCAATGAATACCATATCCATATATTTCTCATACATCTCATCTTCATGTAGATATCGCATTCCTTCACCATTATTTCCTTCTTCAGATGTTTGTAACTATCATGATAAGTATAGTCAAAACTAGTTGACATCAATGACAATACAATAACTGATTTAATATGTAACACATATACCTTTGTAGCTCAGTGATCATCAACCACTATCTTTTGAAGTCTTTCAATCTCTCCTTTAAGATATTCAATCAGTTGTAGTCTATCAATATATCCCTTTGGCATTGATGGAAATACAATATGAAATATGTCATAGAATACCAAATATCTGTTCTACAACTTTGTATGAAAATGATGTGACTCAGTAATCTCTCCCTAGCTTATGCATTTAATATGTTTAATCACTACACAACATCAGTGTCTCTTCCTTTCAGTAATCTCTCCCTGTGAATAGATATTTCATTCTCTCCTGCAGATAGATATTTCATGTACATTTCTCTCCCTTTGATAGCAATGCCAAAAAGAAATCAGCTCTTCAGTAGCCAAATCAATATCTCTATTGTTCAGTCCAGATTCAAGTACCTTGCATGTACTGATATTCAATTTCAGTTTGTCTTCTAGCTTTCACAATCTTAGGAAACCCAAAGTGTGAACATCATGCATCAACATCATTAGATCTTTTGATAAAGTATAGGTTGATGCAATCTCCTAATCACCTTTAGTGACTGTTAGACAGGAAATGGACCCCTAGTCTACTTCTCAAGTACTCAAATGTGTCTTTCAGTATGGGTTTAGTAAATATATCAACAAGTTGTTCTTGTGATTTCACATACTCCAATCTTACTTTTTTTTCTTGTACTTGTTCCCTCAAGTAGTGATACTTTATAGATATATTCTTTGTCTTTGCATGCATAACTGGATTCTTAAAAATATTAATTGCACTTGCGTTATCACAATAAATTATCACTGGGTTAGTGATCTTCTCATTCATACCTTCCAATATTTATTTTGTCTATGCAATATTAGAACAATTAGAAGCAACAACAACATATTCTGCTTCTGCGATGGACTGAGAAATACATCATTGTTTCTTACTTATCCAAGTAACCAATCTTTCTCCCAAAAATAATGCTCCACCAGTAGTGCTCTTTCTATCATCAATGTTTCCAGCTCAATCAACATCAATATAAACTTTCAGTTCAAAATTGCCTTCTTTCTTATACCGCAGACCATAGTTTGTAGTGCTTTTCAAAAAACTAAAAATTCTTTTCACAACAGTCAAGTGTGATTCTTTAGGATTAGCTAAAAATATTTCTACAATTCCAACCACATGTGCAATATATGGTCTACTATGCACAACATACATCAATTTTCCAATCATAGATCTATACAAGGTCTGATTTAACTCGGTTGACTTGTCATCCTTTATCAATTTGCATCCTGTGACCATAGGTGTACTAACTGATTTTGAGTCCTCCATACCGAATGTCTTCAATACTTCACTGATGTATTTGGATTGTGTGATGTATATGCCTTCCTTATGTTGTTAAATTTGCGAGCCAAGAAAAAATTTGATCTCTCCAAACATTGACATCTCAAATTCTTTTCTCATTTCATCAAAAAATGATTTTCATAAGTTATCATGTCCTCCAAATATGATATCATTTACAAAAATTTTAACAATAAGAATCTTATCATCAGTTTCATATTTCAAATACAAATTGTTGTTGTCATTGGTTCTAACAAATCCAATACTAATGAGATAGGAATGTAGTCTTTCATACCATGCTCTTGGTGCTTGTTTTAGTACATATAGTGCTTTGTGTAGCTTACATACCATATTCCTCTGATTAGGATCAACAAAACCTTTAGGTTTTTCAAATTAAACCTCTTCCTCAAGTATCCCATTCAGAAATGTAGATTAAATAACATCCATCCGATAAGATTTAAATCCTTTGTAAGAAACATATTCAAGCAATATCATTACTCCTTCAAATCTAGCAACAGGTGCAAAAGTTTCTCTATAGTCAATTCCCTCTTCTTGTGCATAACCTTTGCATACTAGTCTTGCTTTGTTCCTTGTAACTTCTCCATTCTCATTTAATTTTTTTCTGAATATCCATTTGGTTCCAATCACATTTTTCTCTCTTGGTCTTGGTACCAATGTCCATGTTTTTTTTTTCTGTATTTTCTCAATCTCTTCATTCATAGCCTTAATCCATTCATCATTTTCAAGTGCATCTCTAACAGTTTTAGGTTCAAATTCACAAACTAAACATGTATTGTCTCTCAACTTACTTCATGTCATCATGCCAACTTTCTTATCTCCAATTATCTAATCTTGTGGATAATTTCTTCTTACATATCTAGAAAGTACAGGTTCAGATCTCTGTTATTCAATGTGTTCTCCACTCGGTGCATGATCATTATCTTCATCGGTAATAGTTTGTTCATTCTCGGTCTATAAAGACTATTGCTCATTAGCATTATCTTATTTCTCAGTAACGCCAAACTATTGCTCAAGTAGAGTGTCAGGTTCCTCAGTGTAAACAAATCTACCATAGTCTATTGGTTCCTTTTTACTTTCTTCATCATTCTTTTCAACAAATTCATCAACTCTCACATTTTCACTTTCAATCATTTTGTTAGTAGCCTTATTCAAACATTTGTAAGCTTTTCTTTTCATAGAATATCTTAGAAATATTCCTTCATCACCTTTTGAATCAAATTTCTCATTTCTACCATCTTTCAGAATGTAACATCTACTTCCAAATATTTTGAAATAACTCACATTAGGTGTGTAACCATACCATAATTCATAAGGTGTCTTGTTTGATTCTTTCTTTAGTTGAACTCGGCTCAATGTATATACATTAGTACTAATAGCTTCTCTCCAGTACATTTGTGCAACATCCTTTTCAATCATCAGTGTTCTAGCACAATCCACAATAGATCTATTTCTCCTTTCAACAATTCTATTCTACTAGGGTGTCATCAGTGTAGAAACTTGTCTCTTAATTCCATGCTCATTACAAAAATGAGTGAAATCATCAGAAATAAATTCACCACCTCTATCTGATCTCAATTATTTTAGTTCTTTACCAGTTTCTCTTTCCACTTATTCTTTATACCACTTAAACATTTTAAAAGCTTTAGATTTTTCTTTCAAGAACATGACAGTCATCATCCTAGAGAAATCATCAACAAACAAGATAAAATATTTGTCTCCATAATAACTCTGAGTTCTCATAGGACCACACAAGTCAGTATGAACTAATTCCAAAATAGCATTACATGAAAAATATTTGCTCTTAAAACTAGATTTTGACATCTTTCCCATTTGACATTGTTTGTAGATAACATGGTTAGGTTTAGATATGCTCGATAAACCTCTAACTCTCTTTTTCTTACTAATCTTAACCATGTCAAAATTCACATGACATAAACTCTTGTGCCATAACCATACATCTTCAGTTTTAGCCAACAAACAAGAAGTTTTAGCATTGTCAAGATAGAACAAGCTACCTTTAGATTGTTCACCAATACTGATAAACTTTCCAGCTTCATCATAGATCTTCACCTTTCTATTCTCAAATACAAATCGGTGACCTATATTATTCAGCTGTGCTACACTCAACACATTATAATTAAGTCCTTTCACCCAATATGCATTCTCACATCTGATCTTATTGTTCAACAATATAGACCATTTTCCTTTCACTAGACAAGATGTATCATTTCCCATTTTCACAGATCCACCATTATAATGTTCAAGGTATTCTAAATTTTCTTCATCACTAGTCATATGATGTGTACAACCACTATAAATAATCCATGTATCATTTTTGCTAACTTTAGAAATAATTGTTGTTGCACCATGCCTTTCTTCTTCTTCAGAATCTTCTTTCAATGCCACAAATACCACCTCTATGTCTTCATCAGTCTCGGTGTCGGTATCTTCATCGTCATCTTCAACAAGGTAGCATGCCTTCTTTCCTTTATCTTTGTAGTCTCAATTATCTCTTCTGTCATACTGTCGGTTACCTTTGTGATCTTAGTAATCTCTTCTGTCATTTTTCTTTTCATTAGATCTCTCACTTGTTTCTCATCAGGACATCTAGCAACAATATGACCAATCTCTTTACATTTAAAACAAACCAAGGGTAGTTTACCTATTTATCTTCCTTTTCCTTTTCGTAATCTCCTAGCCATTAATGCTTCAAGTTCATCAAGTTTATCCTCTTCACTTTCACTATCACTTTCATTTCTTATCTTATGTTTTCTACTTGACTTACCAATTTTTAGAGATGACATAAATACAAATTCAACAGTAGGAACAATACTATTGTCATAGTTATTCAACTCAAATGTAGTCAGTCTATCGATTAGACTATCAAGTGTAACATTATTACCAGGAGGTGCTCTCATTTCATGAATTGCAGAGACTCTAATAGTATAGGTAGGTAACAAGGTTCTTAGAATTTTACTTACAACAATATCTTCATCAATAATTCCACCCGCTCCTCGAATAACATTCACAACCTCCTTGACTCAGTTGTTGTACTGAGATATGTTCTCCCCCTCTTTCATTTTCATGTCATCAAAATTTCCTCTTAGACTTCCAGCTTTAGCTCTTAACACATTCACATCTCCTCCATGAACTAGTGCAACCTTGTCCCACATCTATTTTGCAGTTGTACATGTCTTAACATCTTCAAATTTGACATCTAATAAGGAAGAAGAAATCTCAATCTTCATAGCATTGTGTTCATGTCTTTCTCTCATCTGATCAACAATCAAAGGTCCATTGGGTAAGATAAACTCATTTTGCAAGTAGTATGTTGCAGAATCAACAATCCCTAATAGATACAATCTTATTCTACTTTTCCATTTCGAGAAGTTATCTTTGTTCAGCTTTAGCACCTCTCTTATACATCTTGTGATCTTTAACTTAAGTCCTTCAAACTTTTCCTTCAAGAACTCTTTCTTTGATACCAATTGTTAGATAATTGAGGGGGGGTGAATTAGTTAAGTCCAGTTATTCTATAGTCCCAAATAATCCCAGATGTATAAATCAAAACTTTCAAATAACTTAATCAACTCGGTAATAATTTAAATATGCCTTCTTGTTCATCTACCAAATAGCAGTAAATTAGCTAGTGTATTTACCGATCAATCCAGTTATAGTAATATATAACAATTCATCACATCGATACACATATAACACGTTGATTTTTAACATGGAAACCCTATTAGGGTAAAAATCACTTGGGACCGGTAGCCCAAAATAATTCACTCTTCTGAAGTGAGCTTGATTAAGAGCCAACCCTGTTAAAGGTTATAATAAATACTATGAGGTGTGACCTGGTTCGAGGATTTATCACTAATAGTTCTCTGTGACCAAACATTCACTATGGGGTCAACAAGAAAACAATCAACATTTATTGAATGTCATAATGAAAATATAAAAGATTGTTAAGTCCCACTCGGTTAAGAGATTTAACTGTAGCAATGGTTAGAATGCAACAGTAATGATTTGATTCAAATACAACTTGATTTGTATATTTTAAGATCTATGCTAAGCTCACAATACCTCTGGCCAATAAACTCAATTCAATTACTTTGTATCCTCCAACTCTGATTTGCTTGGTAAATTCCTTTCTCTGACGCTCAGTGTTGTCTGCAGATTTACTCAGTTCTGTATTCAACCTATTTGACTAGCTTCACATGAATGCAATCTTCTCACGTACATTCCATAATTCATAATGAATCTCTTGTCTCCTTTTATAAACATAATAAACCATTTTATTTCTAGCCATAGATTTTGCCTCTTAATCTTCACCGTTTATTTTTCCACTTTAACCTTCCTCAACAGTTGTGTCAGTAACACATTTCATTCTCCATCTGATCATTCTTGAATTTTGTCAGTCGTTTGATCATCATAACAAACATTATCTTTAACCTCGGAATTATTCACAATTGTCCAACTCATCATCTTTAGTCGGTAGTCATAAGTTCAATTTATTTCTTTTACTCGGTCAATACTGTGATGTGTCGGTGATAACTAACTTGATTAACACTATACTCGGTATACATTACACTTTCTTGGTGTACACTGCTCCAACTCGATGTATACTGAATTCTTCATTTACCGACCACATAAACATGTAGGTTTTTATCCTCAAACCATAACAGAATTATGTAATACAATAAAATCACTAACATAATGTCTAGAATCATCAATAAGTTACCCAATGAATACCATATCCATATATTTCTCATACATCTCATCTTCATGTAGATATCTGATTCCTTCACCATTATTTCCTTCTTCAAATGTTTGTAACTATCATGATAAGTATAATCAAAACTAGTTGACATAAATGGCAATACAATAATTGATTTAATATGTAACACATATACCTTTGTAGCTCGATGATCATCAATCACTATCTTTTGAATTCTTTCAATCTCTCCTTTAAGATATTCAATCAAGTGTAGCCTATCAAGAGAATCAATGTTTGGTCTGGGTTCTGAATGAAACTTTTCTTGTGCTACATATCATTTTGCTTGTCTACATGTTAGTTTAGCTTTTTGTTTTGTTAATACTTTTAGTTTTTAGTTACGAGTTAGTTTAGTTTTTAATTTGATTTAGTATAGCAATTTTAATTTTTATTAAAGGATTAGCTTAGTTTTAGTTTTTTTATTTAGTTATATTTTTAGTTGTTAATTAGTTTTTTTTAATAATTTATTTTTTATTAGTTTTGTTTAGTTATTAGTTTTTTTTTAAATTATTTTTATGTAGCTTTTAGTTTTAATTAGTTTTGATTAGATATTTTATTCATTTTTTTTTAATGTCTTAATTTGAATTAGTTTGGATTTTTAAATTTTGTTAATAAGAATTAGATTTTAGGTTTTTTAATTAGGTTTTTGTTAATTAGATTAATTTTAATTGTTGTCATTTAAATTAAATTTTAGTTAGACTAATTTTCAACTTTGGTTTAGTTGTGTTTGATTTTATCGGGGATCTAATTTTTCTTGTGTTCTTGTGACGAAGATCAAAATTGAAACTACTAATGATATTTGGTGCAGGACATTTTTCAAAGACACTAAGATGTTATTTGATGCAAGATGCATGTCGAAGAAGTGTGATTTTAAACCAACTGTCTTCCTTTTATTAGCTTAGATCACATTTCATTTGGTCTTTAGAATGAATAGATTTGTTTAGCATGTTTGGTGTGTTTGCACAATCTTTTTTGTGTGTTTAGATCCCAAGATAGAACAAATGTATCCTCTCCCCTCACCTTCATGGATTTTGGGTGCAAGAGAAATTTGTTCTATCTTTTAGAGGATATGTCTCTCAAGAATCACTTAAGGTTGGGTGAGAGGGAATGACCCAAGCACTAATGGGTTAATTCTAAGCCCTTCCAAATCGCTATATAAGAAAATTGGTTGTAATGAAAATCACAATCAATAGGTGATTGCTATGCTAGGATGAAGATCTCCCTAGTATCCGTGTGGTGCATAAAAAAGTGTAGAACTTAACTCTACAAGATAGGAGGTCTCCTTAATAGGGCTAATCAACCACAATTATAGCTACCTCTAGATAGATGCCCTTACTAGAAATCCAATTGTGGTAATAGCCATAATCCTTCTATTTGTTGGTGTAGGAGGTTGGACCACCTCTAAAGTCATCTCACATTCTCGCAATTCAAAGTGGAGAGAAAATTCCTTGAGATCTTTGGGTCTTTGAGAATTCAAAGTTTGGTGTGCCCAATAAGTGTGTCGTATAAGGGGGATCCAAGGCCACCAAACTTCTAAGCTATCTTCTCTAAATAAGTGCATCTTGGGTTTATCCGCAATAGGAATCTATTAAATATTGTCTCAGCCATCCTAGGATTTGTACTTGAATATGTTTTTATCAAAAAACATTCCATCTGGCGTGTTTTATGTGTGTGTAAAAAACAAACATCTTCAATCAATAATCAACACCACACTTGAAGCATTGAAAACTTGTCAAAACAAGCAACCTTTTCATTATTACTACACATTTGAAACATAGGTCATCTTAGTATTCTTGGTAGCATTCTTTAGTTATGATCTTCTAGGGTTCATTTTTAGTCTTTGCACATGCTCTATACATCCAATTAGGTCTTGTACACTTACATTGGTCCAAGAAATCCTTGATTGACATCTAGTACATTCCTTGAGTACTAAATTAACCATTGGCTATCACAATCCCTTCATCACTCATCATCTGAGTTAGGGAAACATCATCTTAGGATAGAGTAACTTGCTAGGAGTTCATCACCTCCTTCTTTAGAATACTCTTCCCATTTGATCATTTTCCTTGTGTTCACCATAGTAGCATGCATCAAGCCTTGCTTACATAATCACTTTAAAACCTAGATTCACTTGCCTTAGAATTAGATTAATTGGATCAAGCTTCTTATTTATTTTAGACCTATCACTTAGAGTCTCATATCATCTACCTTATCATTTGTTTAAGGTAAAAGATCAGAAACATATGATGCCACCAAAGACTAGATACCAAACAAGGATGGAACAAGAAAAAGAAAAAAAATTATGAACCTCTTGATGAGGATGAAGGTATTAGTGTCAATTATGAAGACCTTGATCAAGAAAAAGGACAAAATCATGAAAGTGTTGAGGAAATAACCCAAGAACACATAAGACAAGCACTTCATGATCCTAAATTCCTTGAATTATTTAAAGAAGTTGTGAAATGAGAACAAAAACAATACTTTGAAGCTATAGTTGATGGAGTTAAGATACCTTCATATATAGATGCATCTTTACTCATATCAAATGATAAAGCTACATCTAGTGAGCCTAAAAATGTCAAGATATATAATGAGGATAAAGGGAAGGATCGTAGACTATTTTACTTACAACATGGTTAACCAAGATCTACAAAGACACCAAAAACAAAAACACTAAAAAATGATCCTATCTTAAACGAATTGAGATCCCCAAGACAAGAAATTGAAAACCTCAAGAATAATAAAACATCATCCCACAAGTTTTCTCTCAAGGATATTTGTTCTTATCTTTTTGATCTCAGTATACCAATGTCACCTTTTCCTATCAATTTGGGATTAGCAAGTCTCAATAAATACAAAGGGAAAGAAGAACCTAAGGATCACATAGGAGACTTTTGTGCTTCTACCTTGTAATTTTCATATGAAGAAACATTCCTCATGAGACATTCCAAAGTAGTCTAGGAGGAAGTGACATGGAATGGTTGTCTTGATTCCCCCCTACTATTAAATCATTTCAAGAGTTGGCAGAAAAATTTATATCACACTATGCATACAACTGAAGATTAGGCCACCATGTCAGAATTACGTGACACCAAAAAAAAAAGGGTAAACCTTTTATACCATTCTTACAAAGATGGAAACATTTGACAAAGAAAGCACCCTATGGTATCCTCGAAAAACAAATGATTGACTTATTTTGTTGATATTTGAACAAAGAGATTGGGAAAGAGCTTCATCTTAAATTCCTTGATAAGTTTGAGGATGTTATAGAAATAAGATTTATAATTGAAAAATCCCTTATAGATGATGGTACTAAAAGAGATAATAATGACAAAGACCATAAATGAAGTTCATGTAATAGTCACAATAACAAGAATCCTTTTTAGGCTAGAAACAAAAACATTTTTAATGATGGTGTTGTAGATGAAAATACTAATAGATCTTCATAACCTATTTATAATCTCAAAGGATCATCATTGGACAAAGGAAAAGCACCTTAGAATAACTTCCCTAAGATAAAATATACACCATTGGGCCAATCACCTGAATCAATAGTAAAAGAACTCCTTGAAAATGATCTTATAACATTACCAGAAATGAGAGAATACAATCCACAAGTTAAAAACCCATGATGGAATGAAGATCATTTTTTTGAATATCATTTCCATAAGGGTCACAAGACAAATATTTGCAATCAAATTCAATATTTAATACTTAAGATCTTGTCGATGATGGTAAAATAGCAGTCGATGGACATACTCTTAGTAATTTTGATTGCGGGGTGTTCAAGGATACCTTCCCTAAGCATGAAAAGAATAAAGACAAATAAAATGCCCCCAATCAAGTGACAATGTGAATTATACCATTTCCAAATATGGTTATTTCATATATAACATTAGTGAGGCTGATAATCATGTGAACACTTTCCTTTTTTCTATGTTACTACCCATAGAGGCACAATTACCCTAAGAGGTCCTACTCCTAAACCCATTGCATAAAATTCATGATACAACCTTATAGATCATTTAGGGAAAACACCTACACAAAATTCCATACTTGAAATTTTATGCCTACAACTTGAACATAAATCTATCCTTGATAAAGAGATTTCTACTGCTACCATACCTACTTAATTACACGTGGATCAATACCAAGCTATGGTGGGACATATCACTTCCTCTCATACCCTCACTTTTATAGATCATGATTACTCCTCAATGCACCTTTTCATATTGAAGCATTTATTCATAAAGTTAAAATCAAATTAGTCTTGATAGACAAAGGAGTGAGTTTAAACATTTGTACTCTAAAAGTAATCATGAAATTGAGCTTCTACGAAAATACAATAGATCTAGATCCAAAAAAGAAAATCACTATCAAGGATTATGATGAAGAAAATTGGTCATCTAAAGGATCGGTCACATTTACAATCAATTTTGGACCTAAAAGGATGTGGTTTTCCAATTCCTAGACCCACCCTTAACTTATAATATACTCCTTGGAAGACCATGGATTCACGTAATGCAAGTATTTCCCTCTAAATATCATCAATGTATTAAGTTTCCTCATAATGATAGTGAAATAACTATTCTAGGAGATTTGAATCCTTTTATGTATTGAAAACAATTTGAATCCCAAGACTGAATCTACAATTCCACGCAATTGTGAAGCACCTTCTTCTCAAGCATATGTTGGCCCCGAGTCCTTAAAAGCATCCACTTCCAAATCAAATGAGATGGAGGTCAAAATAAAAGTAAAAGAAAAAGGAGTGAGATAATATTCCACGAGTTCGGCACCCTACATTAGAAAGTTGCCTTTATCTCATTGGTCTTATGGAAAACCAAAAATGTCTGAAACCACATTAGACACCAATACTATGGTCTTCAAGCCATTTGTGTTCAGAAAATATAGCACTTTATAATAATTGTAAAGACTAGAGCAATGAAAAAGAGACTATATTTGGCATCAGCCCAAAAGAGACCATTCTTCACCACTTCCTTCACCCTTAACCCTTTCCATGACTTTTACTTAGGCCACATGTTCCATTCTATTGTCATAACCTTTAGATGCAATGCCTCTTAAAACTCAAGCATCTTCTCCAAGATAATAAAGTATGATGCATACCAAGTCTCTACATGTTTTAGGCATTCCTTATTAGAGAAGGTCCTAAAGAGTGCATGTGAACATGGTAGATCTAGATAAACATATGCACATATCTAACATCACTAATAATTGTTTTGATCCAACTGATTTTACCCATATACTTGATCTCATTATCCATGACATGCACAAAACAAGGAGTCCACCAAATATGTCTATAGGATGCCTAAATTATCTTCCCTACTGCTCTACACATGAGCTGCATATGTCACTACCTACATCACATATTGTGGCCCAACCTCCTCTATAGCATCCTCTAGGATTTAGAATTAAAAATGATCACCCTTTCTATGCCCTAAACAATCAACAACCTTCAGGAAATAAAGGCCTTTTGTAGATGTAACCATGACATTGATGAGTGGATGATGCCTAATGTATGTCCACCCATCCATGACTATGCTACAACCACTTGTGACCCATATTTTCTTAATCTTCTTCATCAAAATATCAATCCTAAATTTGTTTTGATTCGAGATTGTTGTCCTCAATTTAGTCTCACTAAGTGGAAAATATGATGGTCACGCTCTTATTATCTTTGCCACAACTTCCTTATGATAAAGAAAGAAAGACATGTGAATGGAATGTCATTGTCAAAGAATAATTTTCCAATGACATCATATGCCTCATCATTTTCTTGCACATTAAATAAATATGCCAACGGTTGAGAAAATGAACTAGTCATCTTATATTTTACCCTAGCCCCTACTACTCCTGGGCTAGATGGAGTCGGTGGACTTTGAATTTGAAAAGTAGAAGCAACTAGAGAAATATAATAAGCCCTATTCCTATTTTGTAAAATACATGATACATGTGCTTCATCTTCATTGTAACCCCATAATTTTAATATTTATTTCTTGTACTTCAATTTCTTATGAACCTTTTTGCATATTTCTACACCTCTACCTCAAAAAGGAAGGAAGTGAGAATTAGTTCTTGTAATAATACCAAACCATTCAATATTACACATGTGGCACTTGTTGGATTAGGTATAGAAAGGTGAGGATTGAGAGGGGAGGGGTGAATCAATATTTTAAAATACTTTTAAACTATTTAAACTTTCTTCCTTAACCATTTACTAATTCCATAACTTTTTCATGCATCACATAACACATAACTCATAACACATTCATTTTGGTATGCAAAAATCCTTGTTAGAGGATAAAATGTGGTGGAGATGATACCCACAAGACTTCACTACTATAGTAAAAAGTTTTCTCGGTTAGAGTTACACTGCTAGCTATTTTTGATAGATTACCCTATTAAAAAAATTAACCCGGTTAAGATTGTTAATACTTGTTAAGTCTACCTTGCTAAAGGATTTTACAATTATAATCTAAGAATTGTACCTGGTTAAAGGATTTACAATATAAGATCTATTAGGATCTACTTAGTTAAGAGACTTTACAATTCTAATTACTCTTTAATCAGTAACAAAAACTTGTATGTTAAACTTGCATCAATCATATACATATTAGACTATTTATGCTCAATAACTTATTACCTCATATTGTGTACCTCTCACAATAACAATTCTGTACTCGGTAGATTCAATTCTAAATCACAATTACTCTTTTCTCTTTTACTCAGTGGCTTCTATGCTCCTCATCTTCTATTTGCAATCTATGCTTCACATATGCAAATCTCCTTCTCACATGTGTACTTTATCTTCACACTCTGATCCATTTATATACAATTCTAGAAGCAATGCAAGATGTTCTAGAATCATCTCTTCAAGAAGTGCCAACATTGGTTACTCCTCTAATGAATATAACATACTTAATTCTCATTCGTAGATCTCACCTTGTAATCATGCATAATAATTATATTTAAATCTCCAATGCTTTGTCATACAATTTCCTCAAGATTTGTAAACCATTTTTTGTTCAGTGTCCATGTTCAATGTATCTAAATATTCTCCTTGTGTCGGCCTTCTATGCTCGATAACACATTTTCCTCTTGCTCATTAACTATCTTATCTCTCAGTTATGTTGATGTTGTATCTCAGTATAACTTGGTGCTTAATTTTGCCTTGCTCTGTGTCTAAACTTTCTTTTCCTTTACCAAAATTACCTGTTCCCTTATCTCCTTTTACCGAATATCTCTTGTGCTTTACCGACTTGTCTTTCCTTCTTTACCAAATGACTTTGACAATCAACATAACTTCCTCATAAATAATGAAAACAAAATAACTCTTAAAAGTATCAATCTCCCCCTTTGGCATTAGTTGGTATCTTTGTTAAAAAATTCAAAGTCATAAAAAAACTCAAAAAATTTCCTTGTCCATATATCCATATTCCTCGGTAAAATCATTACTTCCCCTGAAGTATTAATTCCTGAATCATATGTATCCATACATTGTTTCTTCCTCTTTATTCATATACTATATTTCTCACTTTTTGCATTTTATACATATTTACATATTTCCCCCTTTTTTAACAAAAATGCTAAAATAGTAACTTACTATTTATTTGATGGAGGGATCTTGTCAAAAATAGTTTTATACTTTTCATGAGCATCCTTCAATGATGCCTTCTATGTATCCTTTAGTGTCTACAACACTATGATTTTCTCACTTAAATCAGTAGTGAAACTTACCATACTATCCATAGCACTAACATCTGGTGTGCTGACTAAGTCTTTTGCCTTATGTACCTATTTTTCAATGAATCAATATGTGGAATAAAAAATGTTTGAAGTTCCAATAATTCTGATATGATTCTCCTCTTTTCTTAGCTCATATTGCATTCCCATTAAGTGCTTCATCCTTTCATAATATTCTTTCAAAGAATTAGGCTCAGTGGAAAATTTTGATAAATAGTCGGTGAGCTCCTTTTCTACATTATCATCCTTCTCTTTGATAGCCTTAGTTGTAGTCTCCTATGATGGCTCAATGGGAGCATCAACCTTAGTTGGTACATCTCTTGTCACCTCTGAGATTACTTCTTCAATCTCAAGAAAAATCAATACATGCTCAATAATAGGATCTTTTTCCATTAGTCTTGCCTTAGCAGAATCATCAATATCCATTTCCTCTATTTCTTTGGCCTCGGTTGCCATGATCTCTTCATCAAATTTTATTGTTTCATCAAGGTCTTGATTTTTTATATCCTCAATTATAACTTCTTCTTTATTAATTGTCAAATCAATTTTATCTTATTTATCTATTTGTTTTTTGACCTCTTTAGCATTTGTTTGATCAATAAAGAAGATATTTCTCCAAAGATCATCAATATGATTCTGCACTTCCTCTAACTTATCGACCATTATACTCAGTTCTCTACTTTTTACTTAGAATATTTTTTGAGTATTCTAGCAAAGTGTCTTTGATTCCTTTCTTGGTTAGGTTTGGGACTGTAATAGCTAGGGACCTCTCCCTCATTTCCTTCTCGACTACTAGAGCATACTTCCATCTAGCATGAATTTTATGATATAGGTCATCTTCAATGTTTGGTGCCACCTCTACAGGCATGGTTCCTAATTTGTGTAAAGTGGGAATGACACTCTTCAATTTTATTTTTCTCTTCATCATTCCTCTTCTCATACTTTGGTTGTCTCAATACTGAATAACCTCCATATTTTTCAAGTGTCTTGAGTAATTAATCAAGACTTTTCACATTTGGTACTTGACTTTGCACAATCTTAAATTGTGAAATGTCCCTAGACTTAGTGTCACTCTCTTGTTGTAGCTTCAATTTCCTTCTAGGCCTTCCAGTAGCCTTTTTCTCTCTAATGTAGGTTTTTGTCTTTACCGGTTCTACCTCTTCTTTCTTCTTTTCTCTTAGTGTGGAGGAAGACCTTATTGATGGTCTAACACTGATTGGACTTGGGGTCTCTTTCTTTATTCTTGTCTTCTTCCTATTAGCCTCTAATGGTTCAACAAATTCTTCATCAACAACAATACCTAGATTTTCAGACAAAGTATTAATCATTCTATTGGTTTTTCTTGTAGCCTTAGGTATCAAGATACCTATCCTAATTTTCTCTTTAACCTCTTCAAAAGTACCATACTGAGTTTCACTCCTTTCAAATGGTTTCTCTAAAAGACCTTTAATCTGTATTGATGCAACATCAATATCTAGTTCATATCCCATGGGTGGAAGCCACACGGTGCTTGGCTCCACAACTCTTATAATACATGTGTTGGTGTCAACTTCAAAACATAACTCATCCTTATATTTTTCCACAAACTGGGGTGGAATTCTAAATCTATTATGCATCTTACTTTGAAGTTTACCAAAATAGCCATTCATGACCACATCAAAATTATCTCCTATGGTTTTATAGATAATCGGTTTATTTTCTTTCCAAACTACTTCAATATCGATTATAGGCTAGAAGTTCTAAAAATAGAAGAAAATACATATGAGAAGTGGTTTGAACTTCAATGTATTGGAATTTTCTTTCCTTATAGTATTCATATTTTTGTCTACTCGCTTCAACAATATATAACATAAGTCTATCTCCATATCCTTCTTAACAATCTTATATGCAATATCAACAACTCCAAAGGGTACATTGTCTACCTGAGATGACTGAAAGATTTGGTAAGATATTATATTGCATGTGAATCTTAACTTAGGGTTATCAATAGTAGATAACTTCACACCTCTACCATCTCATTTTTCTTGTGTAATCTCACATAGCTTATTCTTGTCGATTTTCTTATATGCCCCCGGTCTGTCACCAATCAAAAATCTTGTTACTATATGAAATATATCCTTGGAGATCTTAACTAGTTCATCAAGCCACATGAAATGATCATGTACTCAACTAAGTACTATCCTCATCCATTCATGCTTGAAAAATATTGGCACATTCATAGCATGGACCAAACCCTTGGTTTCCAAATGCGTGTGGTCATCTTTCAGTTTTCCATTGACACAAAGATTCCTGTATGATGTGTCGATTTCAGCTTGGCATATGTCGTGAATTTTACAATGAATGAATGTGTGAACATCTTCAATGAGTATCACCCTTGGCGGGATCGATGATAGGGATCCAAACTTATCAGTTTCCACAGCAACGGTAGGAGGCAACTTGTATTTAGGATTGATAGGGTCAATCTTCTCAACAATGACTATTTTTTGAACTTTTGGTGCCATTATGATCTCATAAATATTCTTCAAACAAGTAGGGTTTTACTTAAATAGCAATTAAAATTTGTGAACACTTCTTGATAAACACTAGAAATACCTTGAATGTGCTTAATACTATTTGGAATACTCAAAAGATCACTTGGATTCACTCGGTGATTTCTTCTCTGTCAAATGCTTCAAAGGCTCACAAAAGTGTAAGGTAAAAATGAAATAGCATGACCTCTATTTATATTTTTTCATGTGTTAGGGCTTCCAACAACTATATTATTTATATTAAATTCTCCTTACCAACTCCATTTCACCTATAATCAAAATACACTTTCTTTCACCGAATGGAACAAAATAACTCATACACTTTATCGATCAACTTTACAACTTATATCGAAATGCATCTTAGTATGCTAATATGGATCTTTGTACTAATTGTAGGAACCAATTTAAGATATAATTTAGGTTATGAGCTCCTACACATACCTTTGACCAATTAAGTGAATATAGGTGCACCTGATCTAGTGGATGTGGTGCCATCAGTTGTTCCAAGTTCCATTCCATCATCTTGAGACTTCATTCTCCAAGTATTGTCCATATGATCTCTTATTTCATCAATATTTACTTGAGCCTTTTCACTCAATTGTTCCTCAATTGGGGCTTTACCTCGGTATCTGTAGTCTTTGGCTAGGTGACTAACCTTGTGATAGTGGAAACAAGCCACTCTAGAGTTTCTCCATGATCTTCTATTGTTCATACCATGCAACCTGAAGAAATTTACAACAATGTGACCAAATATTCCACACATAGTACATGTGATTCTTGTATTATAGTCTCATGGTATAGTTGTTCCTTGTCAATTGTTTCCAATAATTTGTTGGTTAGGGACCCATTTCTCATTCCTACTCTGTGACCTGCATTCTTTAGATTTGTGATCATATCTATTGCAGTTGTTACAATAGCCCTTATAGCTTGGCTTCCTTGGATTGTTAGCGGTTCTTGATCTACATTCAAATGCCTTATGACCATACTTGTTACAATTGCAACAATGACCATTAAAATTAGGTGTACTCGGAGGATTACCTCTTTTTCTCCTGCAAACATTTGTTGTGTGTCCTAGTTTCCCACAATGATATCATGTAGGCTTATTTGTCTTTAGTGGGGTAGCAACATTATCTTGGTTGGCTTCTTATTTGGAGGACTCACCCTTCTTGGTAGTGTTATTTGCATTTTATCCAAGTCCAGTAGTATGTCTCGGTTGTCTCTGACCTCTTATTTGTTCATCCAATATTTTCAATGCTTCTTCATTTGTTTTCAAGACTTGATTAGCATCTCTTTCATATTATTTTTCAAATGTTCATTCTTAGATCTTTGGTCAGCAATCTCTTTGACTTTCCTTGCAACATCCTGATTTTCACTTACTAGTTGATCTGTCAAGTTGTAATGAATTGTGTCAACCTCGATATTTCTCCATCTTTCTCATTTAGCCTTGTATTCAATTTTCTTCTTTCATCTTCCAGCGTTCTTTTGTCATCTTATGATTTTACTTTTTGTTCTAGGACTTCACACATCCTTATCAATTGGGCTTCTTGTTCTCTTTTCAGTGCTTTCACTTGATCAGCTAGGTTTCTATTCTTTTCAGATAGTTCTGATATTATAGCATTAGATTCGTCAGACATGCTTCCCTCTGAGTATTCTTCAATTTCTTCAACCTGATCTTGAGTGTCTTTCAGTTGATGCACTAGCTCCTTCCTCTTGTATATTGAATGTTTCAGTTTCTTTCTCAATTCCTCAATCTACTCATTAGCCATTCTTAGTTCTATTTCCATGTTATCAATAACCCTTTCATACCTATAGCTCTCTATTCCTCCAGATATTTCCTCTCAAGTGGTTAGACTTCTTAATAAGAGACATGACTCTGATACCAATTGTTGGATTAGGTATAGAAAGGTGAATACTGAGAGGGGAGTGGTGAATTAGTACTGTAAAACACTTTTAAACTATTTAAGATTTCTTCCTTAACCATTTACCGATTCCATAACTTTTGCATGCATCACATAAAACATATAAGACATAAGACATAACTCATAACACATTCATTTTGGTATCACAAAAATCCTTATTAGAGGATAAAAACTGCAGTGGGGATGACACCCACAAGACTTCACTACTGCAATAAAATGTTTTCTTGGTTAGAGCTACACTATTAGCTATTTCTAATAGCTTATCCTATTAAGAGTATTAACCCGGTTATGAGTCTTAAGACCTATTAAGTATACCTTGCTAAAGGATTTTACAATTCTAATCTAAGAGCTATACCTGGTTAAAGGATTTACAATATAATATCTGTTAGGATTTGCTTGGTTAAGAGACTTTACAATTCTGATTACTCTTTAATCAATAACAAAAACTTGTATGTTAAACTTGTATCAATCATAAGCATATCAGACTCTTTATGCTCAATAACTTATTACCTCATATTGTGTACCTCTCACAATAACAATTCAATACTTGGTAGATTTAATTCTGAATTACAATTACTCTCTGCTCTTTACTGCTCTATTACCTGGTGGCTTCTATGCTCATCACTTATATCTGCAATCTCTACTTCACACATGCAAATCTCTTTCTCACATGCGTACTTGATCTTCACACTCTGATCCATTTATATACAATTCTAGAAGTGGTGCTAGATGTTCTAGAATCATCTCTTCAAGTGGTGCTAGCATTGATCACTCCTCCAATGCATATAACATACTTAATTCCCATTCATAGATCTCACCTTGTAATCATGCATATAATCATTATATTTAAATATCCAATTCTATGTCATACAATCTCCTTGAGATTTATAAACTATTTTTTTATTTGGTGTCCATGTTCAATGTACCTAAAGGTTCTCCTTGTGTCGACCTGCTATGCTTGGTAACACATTTTCCTCTTGCTCGACAATTGTCTTATCTCTCGGTTCTGTTGATGTTGTAGCTCAGTATAACTCGGTACTTGGTTTTTCCTTTCTCGGTGTCTAAACTTTCTTTTCCTTTACTGAAATCACTTGTTCCCTTATCTCCTTTTACCAAATAGCTCTTGTGCTTTACCGACTTGTCTTTCCTTCTTTACCGAATGACTTTGACAATCAATGTGACTTCCTCATAACTAATGACAAAAAAATAACTCTTAGGAGTATCAACACTTTCGCTTTCTGTTGCCACAACTATCCTAGGCCTTTCTTTTATCTTAGATACAAATTTTCTTTAGGCTGATTCTAGATCAAAGGGGCCCTTGGCCTATTTTTTTATGATTTTAGAAGGGCAGCTAAAATTTCTACTCCCAATAAAACTTGTTACAATTTGATTTGCCTCACCCCCTACTCCTTTTGTTCAAGGTTCATCAGATGATTCATTTTCACTATAAATTTCAACCTCCTCATATTCACTCATGCTATTAGTGTTCATTGTGATAGTGATAATGACGTTGCAACAAACAATGCTAAAAAAAACTCAGAAACTTTTAAGCATAGATAATTAATTAATGTTAAATTTGTTTAATATTTAATATAGATTATTTACCATTTAAGATACATAAATAGTATTGAAAGATTTAAATTATTTCATAATATGAAAAAAATCTTTTACCCAAAGGCTATTATTTTATTAATTAATCTATCCAATATATGCACATCACAAACATGAGTGGAAAATAAAGGAATGAGACATTAATCATTGGATGTAAAGTGCAAAAATGGCACATTAATTACAGGAAGAATGTAATATGTAGGAATGAATGATTATACAAATGTGGGTCTAAGAAAACTTCCAATATAGAATAGATCCAATACTCTACAAAATAACTCTAAGTCTGAATTCCACAACAATAAATGTGCAGCAATAATAAATGGTCCACCTCTTATTCCATGAAATCATCCATACACAACTACACATGACAATACTAGGAATGGTTTTTCCATTTCATGCACGATAATGAACACAAATGAGACTATCTTATTTTTTAATTTTATTTGCTATAAACGACATAGAGTTGCACCACAATTTTTTTTTAAACTCTTTTTTTTAAAGTGTTACTTTTCAATAGAAACATCTATGCTTTCCTTTCCCTATCGAGGGACATTTTGGAGTCTCTGAGATGTTCAAGAATTCCCCAATGGTGTCCCTACTAAAATAAATGCCTCTGGGTAAGTGCACCAAGATGGTGTGCAAAAAAGTGGCGACCTAAAACAAAAAAAAACCTCTCATAACACAATTGAGTTATTTAAAATTTGAAAAAACTAGACTTGGAAAAGTTGAACCTTTGCCAAGCCACAAAAAATAAAAAATAAAACCTTAAGTTTTGCAAAACCCGATCGCATTTTGTAAAGAAAAAAATGCTTTACAAAACTTGATTGCATTTTGACTGTCATAAATATGTTTTGTATCATTTTTTGGATCCGATTGTGTAGAATTTTTTTGGCTGTCATAAATATTTTTTAAAAAACCACGTTTGACTTTTTTTTCACCCCAAACCTGAGTTTAAAGGAGAGAGGAGGAATGGAAAATGCCTAAACCCGAGTGGGTTTTTGTTGTTATTGGATTTTGTTGCCATATTGATCATTTTGCAAGCATGCCACGTCGTCGAACAATATGGAAATAAAATCCAATAACATCAAATTAATTTGTTTGCCAATAACAACAACATTAATAACATCAAATCCAATAACAATTTTTTTTGTTTCAATTTCGTTTGAGTAGGGTTTTTTGAAGTGATTTTAGTTTTTTTTAATTAATTTGATGTTAGTTTCAGAAAACAATCCCTGACCGCGAAAGAGATGAAAAAACCCTCTATGAACATAGGAAAATCTTGATAATATTGAAAATGAGCAACACGAGAACCCTCAAAATGCAACCCCACAACAAGAAAACCCTCTGCAAAACCCAAATCCACTGCCAAACCCAAATCCACTACCAAACCCAAACCCACCACCAAACCCAAATCCAAACCTTGTGCGTTGATGCCAAACAAGAGGACCTTATCAATCACCTTCAACAAAATAGTGCTCAAATATCCATATTGGTTAATAGGTTGAGGTCCTCTAGTTTTGAGCACCACTCATCCCTTGCCACTTCCTTGGTGTAAAGAGTCAAAAGAATTTCTTATAAGTCTCAAAAAATTTAAGACTCTAGTAGAAAATATATCTAGGAAGAGAAATAAAGATTCTTAGTACTAAACTAAGGGGAATTCTCTTCTAAAATTTGTATAAATGCTAATATTAAGAGGGAGCTCTAAAATCAACCCTTAAACTAGGAAAAAGGTATCTAAAGTCTATAGGATCTATATACCTGGACAAAGTTAAAATGAGCTAAAAAAGATGTTACTTCAAAAAATCCAAAAGTGTTCAATCCCGAACCACCTCAAATATGGAAGAGGATCATGTTCTTGAGATTTAGAGGGAGACTCTTGAAGATGAATATCAGGTTAAATCCATGGATCTTGAAGATGAACCTAAAGACTAATGAAAGTAGAAAGATGCCACTTTGGATGAGAAATATGATTCAAGATGCAGAAAGATATGCTGAACTGGAAGGAACCATCAGAGAAAGCAAGAGATCTCACAAATCAAAAGACAAGTCAGTACTAGCTTCAAAATGACTTTTCAAAATCAAGCATGTTGTAGACGGAAAAATTGAGAAATATAAAGTTCTAGTTGTGGCCAGAGGCTTCTCTTTAAGGAAGACATCGATTATGAAAAAACATTTGCCCCAGTTTCTTCTGTTAGAATGATTATTGCCATTGTTACATCCAAAGGATGGAAGATTCACCATATGGACATGAAGATTGTGTTTCTAAATGGCATAATAGAAGAAGTATACTTGGAACAACCTGAAGGTTTTTTATACATAGAAATGATTCACATGTGTGAAAATTGAAGAAGGCATTGTATGGGCTTTAAGAAGGCTCCTTGATCCTGGTATGAAAGGATAGAAAAATACCTTCTAGGATTAAAATTATCCAAGAATGATGCAGATCCTAACTTATACTACAAGGAAATTAATGGTGAAATGTTTATTCTTGTTAATGATTTGTTAATCACAGGAGAATATCACCTAATTATCAAATGTTTAAGACTGATATGGAATCAGAGTTTAATATGAATGATTTGGGACCTTTTCATTGCTTCCTTGATTTAGAAGTGTGGCAGCAAGTTGATGGCATCATTCTAAATCAAGGGAAATACACTATAGACATTCTAAAGAGGTTTGGAATGATGAAATGCAAGCCCATGAAAACACCCATGAAAAAAAAAATTGCACAAATTGAAGGCAATTGTAGTAGACTCAAAAATGCAAATCCCACCCTATAGATTCAGATTATTGGATTCTTGATGTTTTTGGTTAACACAAGACCAGATATTTGTTATTCTATAAATGTGCTGAGTCAATTCATGTGTGAACCAAATAAGATACATCTAGTTGCAGCAAAGAATATTTTGAGATATCTTTGAGGCATAATTAGGTATGGTCTCAAGTACACCAATGTAGACCTAAACCTTCATGGATACATTGTTTCAGATTGGGCTAGTTGTGTGGTAGACCAAAAGAGAACATTGGGGTGCTAGTTCAATTTAGGATCATCTATGATCTCCTAGATCAGTAGGAAACAATTCTTAGTTGCACAGAGCTCTACCGAAGACAAGTATATTGCAACATCCATGGGGAAAAAAGAAGCAGTATGGCTATGTAAACTTCTCATGGGATTGTTTGGAAAATTTATAGATCCTACCATTATACATTGTGACAACCAAAGTTGTATAAAAATCTCAGTGACATAACAGGTCGAAACACATTGAGATTCCTTATTGAATTGTGTTAGAGACATGGTAGAAAGCAATGTGATTCAATTGGAAAACATAAATACAAATGAATGGACTGTAGACATTTTCACCAAACCACTAGCTAAGGCAAAAGTTGTACACTTTCTAGATAAACTTGGTATGGTTGAAGTCTAACTTAATTTTGAGATTGAGTTTCATCCATTTGTACTTATATTATCAAATATGTTTAATGTGTAAAC